>VWZD01009382.1:320033-346998 GCA_013396695.1 Sakesphorus luctuosus
CAAGTTTAATCATCAATCAATAAGGGGGAGAAAAAAAATATATATACACACAACAATTGATTGGACTATTTGAGATAAAAACAGGTACCATATCCACAGTCTAAAAAAGCAAACAGAACTTCATTCATTTCAATGAGAAGATGAGGCTCTGACTCATTCAGTGCATCCACAAATAAATACAAATCAAGCTTTTATTGATCTAGTTCTGAATTTTTACTGTCTGGTCTACTGCATGTATTTGTACTGTGGTAGGATGTTTAACTCTCTTTTCTTATAAAATGAAGAAAAAAAACCAAAAAAACAAAACCAAACCCCTCCTAATTCAATTTTCCTCTTAATTCAATTCAGAAATTTGCATTCAGTTCCCAGAAGTGTTCTAGCTTTGAGCTTTAGGAAATGAAGAAAGTGTTTGAACTTTAGAAATTCCTTGAATCATTAGTTTCAGCAGATGCACAATACAGTAATCATCACGAGTGCTGCAACACTCATGTAGCTGACATTTTATTAAAAAATGGAAATATACAGATGTGCTAATCCCTGCAAAGTGCACATGCATCACCACAGATGACTTTTTATTCTTAGGTCATAGTGACCAAGTGAGCAAATGTGTGGGCATTAATGATTTCCCCTGCAGTGTGCTCCACTAGGTCATCATCAGAGCACAGTGTTTGTTCTAGTTGAATAAAATGCTCTGGGCAAGTAACATCAAAGAATCTGAAAGGCTGGTAGTTAGGGCTTTTTTTCTGTTCCAAAATGCACCCGAAGGATATCTACTCTCTGTACACATGCCTGTGTGGGATAGACCCTGACTGGTAAAGTTAGTGCACGAACACCAACTTATTTTTCATAGAACTGCTGTGGCAATTTTCAGACATGCCTCCTGACTCTTCTTAAGATATACAGCAAGTATCAGTTATACTTATGGATATCAGGTGTGTGAAAAGTAAGTTAAACAAAGGTGCTGACTTTTTGTCTGACACTGTGGATGACACAAGCAGCAAGATCACTAAGTGAATAAACAGAGCTTTCTGTTTTCCCTGCAGCTCTGTGAGCTCTGTTTTTTTCTGACACACCTGAAAACTTTCTGTGGAGCTTAAAATAATTGTCTCACAGAGAAAGTTTGACTTAAACACACAATTTTTTTTTGTTTTGGGGGGTGTCTAATTTTGTAAGAGATGAGCCAACAGTAGTATTAGATACACATGCCAAAGAACTGCGAGCTTGTGTATGTACCATTTAACATCAAATCCCTTGTCCACAAGGGAAATGGCATGCATGCATTCCTCATAAAAAAGCAGGGCTTCATATTAAGGCAGATAAAACCCACATATGGCTTCCTTTGCTCTCTGTTGTTTAGAACATTTGGATTAAAAGAGACAATCTCTGTTTTGCTCATTGGCTTATTCCACAAATAAAATCATCACCACTTGCATAAGGACAAGATATCATGCAGCAGTTTCATTGCTTATTAAAAGCCTTCGGAAAATACTGGCACCATAACCTATGGATAAGACCCTGCTTCTTCCCAGAGCCATCAGCCTGCATTGTGTGCCACACTTTCCAACCCAATTTCTGGTTCAAGAAAGGGCAACAGGATGTCCCCAGCTTGGAAACAGTCATTTCTTCTTCTTCAGTAGAGGCTAAAAGTTTATTGCTTCACTGAAGGAGTTAACAGAGTCAAAACCAGTTGAACTATTCAGGCTAGACTGCCTCTTTCTGAGTAACCAAGAGAATGTACTAGAGAGGCCTTCTTTCCAAGGAAAGATTATTAACCCAATATATCAAAAAATATTTGGTGCCAGACAGTTTTTTCACCTCCCTAGTAATACGGGAAAATATTTCCTTTGGATTTTGTTGTTACAAAGGGACCAATTACTTTTGCTTGTAATAAAAGGCAGAAACTGATTCACACTCAGTTCTAGTTCCTTCACTACCCGGAGAGAAACAGGCTGTTTAGTAAGGTCACAGTTAACTAAACTTCGTTTACTCAATAAAGCCTGTGGGAAGCAGTTTGAGAGGAAGAGGTGTAAATGCTGCTGATACCAGCCCTCCTTTCAGATAAAGGTGTCACCTAGAATTTTCAAATGTGTAGTCTCTCCATTTTCTAACTCTTTCCCTGGGGAATAGACTATCAATATGGTCAGGACCTGGGACAAGAGGGACAAGTGCAAGCCTAGAAGTGGTGCTGTTTGCTAAACCACAGACCTCCAAATCACGAGCAGCCTGTTATTTGGCTTCCTGATTACCCTTAAGACTGTAACCTAGTTTGCAATAAATGTTGCATCCCCAAGAATTTCATCTAGTGCCAATGAAGCCAGTGGGAACTCTGCTCTCATCACAGTTCAAGTCTCCTGCTTAAGAGTACTTAGTGTCACTTTATTAAAAAAAAATCTCTGTGCTAGCTTTCTTTTAAGTGCAACCTGCAATGACCTGTCTCCATGCGAGGCAGGCAGTGCTGCCTGTAGGTCCAGGTTGTGACAGAACACAAACAAGGAAAGGGAGGATTGAGTCATTGGCAATATTCTTTCCCCAGTACTTCTACCTCTCTTTCAAAGTGTCTGTTATAAAGAACTTGGCATCTTCAAAACACTTGGATAATGATCAGGGGGTGTTTAATTTAAAGATTAATGTGTCATTTTACTATTCCCATTCTGACATCTTCTATGCTTGGCAATCTCATCATCCCATTAGTAATATTAAATATGGTGAACCTGGGGTTTAGGGAGATACAAACCATTTTAAAATTTAATGCCACTAATAAAATGTTCTCTGGGCAGTTTTCCAATGCAAGCACTACTCAAGCTCACTATCAAAAGATGGCACAGAGAAGAGCTACCAAACATTTATTTCATAATAGGGAGTAAGAGGTGTGAGCTTTTGTGATAGTCCTTTATGGACAAGCATGGAGATGATCATGCAGATATTTCTGGTTTCAAATTAAATTACAACATGCATCATTAAAAATTGGAGGAGCTTCATTTAGATTTTCACATCAGTGTTGGATTGAATCTTTGGCAAATGGAAGCCTCTCTATTATTTCTGTCCTGACAAACTCCACTCCTCTCATCCATAAAAGATGGCATAGTTTTTCTCAAAGAAAACTCAGAATAAAGCCCAACAAAACCACAAAAATAGCTGAATTAGGGCCTGTGTGGGGGTTTTTCTTTGACACAGAAACTTCTTTTAAGCCTGAGATGAGTTAGTCACCATTGTGATGAAGTCAGTCCCTATTCTAGTACACTTTCTCCAAGGTCACCCAATGACTCAATAAGCAAACTGGACTGAGAGCACAGGATTTGCATCCTACAAGAGCAATGGTTTTACTATATTTACCCAGACTCTTGTGATTCTGAATTTTGGGGGTTTTTTAATGGTGAACATCATCAGGCAGCTCAAACCAGGCATTATTGTCAGCATCAGCAGTCAGGGAGCAGGGAGGTAGGAGTGCTTCAGAGGCCTTTGGGAAGGGTACAGAAATTTACCCAAGATGCACAGCAAACTTTAATGTTTAAACATTTTCTCAAGGGAGAAAGAAAAAAAAGAAGTCAATCCTCAAATGAATGGGACTAAAACGTGACCCCAGGAAAGGTCATTAAAGTACAGAGGCATTTTTCCACTCTGTTTGGTTTAGACACTACAATGCAATCAGGACACTTGGCAGCTCTGTGCTTCTACAAGCACCCTAGCAGCATTATGTTTAGATGTCTATATCCTACTGCCTTATGTCTCAGCCATAACAGAATCTTTTCTCTACCCTGAATAAACGAAGCCTGATCTTTTCCCACATCATTTCTATTTCAGTAGAAATAAAGAGGTCTGCTTATTGGTCTTGACTCCAGTAAGCTGCTTTCCTCTATATATGGGCTGAGACACACAAAATGCTGAGCTTCTTCCAGACACAATTTGAACCTGGACTCAAGATAACACAAGCACAAGCAGATTTGCTCAGACCCACTTTGTTTGGGGGACTTCCAACGAAGCAACAAATAGAAGAGCAAGTGTTTTGAAATAGCTCAGAGAGAACCCAGTGAAGCACTGACCACCACCAGTATCTGTAAGGTCTGATGGGAAGAGTGATTGTGTTGGGCAGCGAGGTGAATTGGAGATGGCTTAGAAGCTCAGCTGTGCTTAAATTTAAATAGCCAGTACTTAACCTTTCCTTCTCTCACTTATCTTCCCTTATAGTCATCCAGGGTCTTTCCTCAGTTGTACAGTAGAGTTTGTGGCATAAACCTGGAACTAGTATGGCTTAAAAAACCACACTGAAGTGAATCATAGAACAAGACTCAAGAAATCTTCCACTCAGACTCTAAGACCACATAAAGAAAACATAGTAATTTTTAGATTCTCACAGGACATTAAAAGAAGGAAAAGGATCACAGCAATGTCAGCACTAATAAAGGTAAACAGAGCTTTTATCCAAAAGTCTCTTCAGAATAGCTGTCAGCCTGGAATATCATCACAATAAAACAAGAGGCTCTGTGGACATTAACACACAGGTCCTGACTCACCTCTGCCCTCAGATGGCTGCCTAAACGTGAACCTTCTGAACATTTAGATATAGTTAAATAGCAATAGTTATGGCTGATTCGTCAAACCCACAAGATTCTTTCAGGGGACCAGACATCCTTGTGTCCAAATATCACTCCTTAGGAAGGTCCCTTCACAGAGATTTATGGGAAACAGTTGGGATGAGAAGCAGAGCTGTCTACTGTTCTCATCCACATATCCTTTCCCTGGGACACTCCACCACCCTGTGAACACAGTCACTTTTCACCTATTCAGACAGCAGAGTAACCTGACTTGGCATCTGCTGTTGCCATTCAATAACTGTTTCCTCTCCTGTGTCCATAAGTCATTGTTAAATGAAGACACGAACAAGGGGCTTCCTATTTCTGTCCTACTTCATTACCCATGAACACGAATTGCTTTGTTGACTGATTCAGCCCTTTTCCGAAAATAGGTGTCCCTAGCACTCCCAGTCTCTTCCTGCCTTCTTTTAAAGTAGGACTGTGGAGGCCATGCTAGTGCTGTCCCTACACAGGGAAGAGATGTGGGAGGTGGGTGATTTCACTGCACACAGGAAGAGGACACAAAAGGAGGCTTCTTACCTTACTCTTCCCTGCTGAGAACAAGAGTGCCCAGAAGCCAAGTGAGCTCAGTGGCAGGCCAAGCTCAACTTGCTCTGAAAAATCATCTCATGCCAGAATATATTTGATTGAAAACTGTGCGGCACACATGCTTAGCTGCCCAGAAGTTGCCTGGGACTCAGGAAGTCCCAAAGCTGCATTTAAAAATCTGTTCTCAATGCCTGAAAGTAATGGTCTTAAATGTAGGGATGGTGTCACATAGGGACTGATTAGCAGAAGTTTGCCACTGGTTTTGGAATGTAATTACCTCGTATCAGTTAAGGTTAATTTCAGTTAAATAGATCATAGCAGTATCCTTTGAGTCTGGGTAAGCTGATCTAAGATGAAGGTGCCAGTTCAGTGATTTAAAATTAGAGCAATGCTCTCCCTTCTTCAGGCCCCCCAGCATCATTCTTGTTACCGCATGCTAACCCCGCGGTAATCTGATGCTGTACCCGATCAAGAATTGCTATGCTCAAGTGGGAGGCAATGAGAACACAAGAACCACTGCTACAAAAGTCCAATAGAATTTGTGTTACTACCAAAAAGGATTAAGAAATGTGAGGGTGCATTTCTGTGGCATTGTGATGGCCCTGTGTTCATCTCCTATGTAGAACCATTTCTTTGTAGGGCAGGGATGTGGCCCAAAGATAGTGTAGTACAGCAATTGTGAAGTATTGCTTACTATCTGGAAAAGAAGACTTGGCTGACAGGTCTGATAGAAGATAAGAACCCTTTCATTAAACCCAGATAACTAAAGAAGAGGAGGAGAAATCCAAACAGCACACTCAATTACCTATCACTAATTATTAATAAACCATCTGATTGAAAAGTAATTTTTGCTCAAACTTGTGACAGTGTAATTCTAAAGGAAGGACAGGCTGATGCCCTTCTCCAACATTTCAAAGCCCACATCCTCTGCCCCTCAGGCTTTGAACATCACTCTCTGGTGATACCAAGTCTGCCCACACACAGGCAAAATAGCAATGTCATGGGTGGTTCTCTGGCCCTTGAAACCCAAAAACTGAGTTTCAGCCAGAGGAAAACAAGAGATTCCAGTTGCTGAGCAGATACTTGGTGGTGCCTCATTGAGACAAAAGTTCTTTTCTTCTAAACATCAGAGTTCAGCATCCCCTATCTACGTATGCAGACACAGTACAGCAGAGCTGTATCCAAATGTTTCACAGGCATATTAGACCAATATAACATAGATTCCACTAGCTTTTAAGGTCCCTTTCCATTTCCTGCTGTCTTGTTGCATGACCAGTCTTAAACTCCCCATAAACTCTAAGCTATATTTTAATCCAGAACAAACAGATCCAGTGCATCAAAGGAGAAGAAGTGGTGACAGACCATGTCACACACNGTCACTCACATACCACTCATATGGAGTCAATTTCTGGGTCAACACATATCCAAAAAGCCTGTTCAGCTTTTAAAATGATCAATAATAGACCTTTTCAATGATCATATCTAGTAACCCACCAATAATCCTAGATAATAACTTCCTTCTCCCCATTCCCTACCTAGAACTTGCAAACCAAAAGCACTTGCTTTTATACTGTCCATAATTTTTGGGATGTAATTTTCTCTGTACTGGCTGATGTTTATATCCTCAAAACAATTATTCCTTTTTAAATGCCCTAATGTTTTCCTCTTTGCTCAAACTTTTCTCCTAATTCCCTTTAAAATTTTCAGGTACTTTCCTGTCACCTGGTATCACTCAAAACTTTACTACATTCATCTTCAGCTCCCTTGACTCAGTTCTACTCTCCTGGAGATCTGAGCAGTATGATATATGCATTGCAGTCAGTAGAACAATATAAAACTGTTTTGAGAGAAGAGCCAGATGGAGAGAGACATACGAATCCTGGACATATGAGGACACACTTACAGGATTGACCCTGAGGGGTTTCAAAAGAGTTAATGCTGTCACTGGATTGAAAACTCTGTTTTATGCTAGTAGCACATAAAGCTTTTCACTCTTGTCTGTGGTCGCCTGCAATTTATCAATAAGTATTTACCATACATTTTTCAAATAAATGACCTTCATACTCATAGTTCAGCATGCACATTAATGCCTTGTGCTCAGGATGCATGATTATGTCCTTCCTGTGTGCATTGTGTCCTTGTCTTGCTGTGACCTGTAAAGGATGAAAGTGATACAGCTAGACTAACTGGTAAAGTTTTCCACAACTTACATCAGAAAACTTTAATCTGTAATCTTAATCTTACCTTACGATATTTGGGGTTTACTACACCTTCACCACCCAAATAAAAGTCCTTGCTCCCACCCAGAGAAAATTTGGCCCTCTCATCACTATGTCATTCAAATGCCAAATGGAAGAGCTTCACAAGAGGAAGCAGCCAGAGCTCTGTACATTTTATCTAAAATGACATAACTCATAGTAGAGCTTGGCATTTCTCTTGTACCCTCAAAGCAGTCAAGAGGAAAAGCTTTTGCTTTCACCAGACTGTATCAGCTGGAAAGCTTGGTGCTGCTGAAAGTATCCTTGATGGAAAAATACTTCCATACTGAAAATGGAAGACAGGCTGGCCAAAGGCATGGACCATCAGCAGCACCAGAACTATCAGCTAGACATAGCGTAGCACAGCCTTGGGATGTGGGTCTGGTCCACTTTTATTTGGAGAGCTTCCCCTATGACTAGTCCTCAGAGAAGTCATTCAGCATTTGCAGAGCAGCCCAGCAAGGCACCGCAGAACAGAACCACATGCTTGCTGATCCTCCTGAGAAAAACCCACACTGTGGCACTCCTGCCTTGCATGGCCTGGAACACTTCCTTTCTCTGATGCCAGGGACACATTTGCCTAAGGTCAACCCCAGTCAAATCATGGAGCTGTGCCAGCCACCAAAGGGCATTTGTTGTGTTCTGTCACCTCCCGGAAGGACCCCTGTGGCATGCAACTGAACTACTGTTCCTCTCCCCTAGCTACAGGTGTGCAAGACATCAGGAGGGCAAGAGAGATTGCCCAGCCTTTACCCAGCAGTCCTCTGGGAGACAGAAGGGGCCACATCATCCTACTCTCCTCTCCTTGTCCAGTGTCTGGGCACTGGAGAACACTGACCATGGCTGATGTGATGAGAGTGTTTGAACTCAAAGCATGAATATTTCCTGTCTTCCTGCAATAACATCTATGACAGCTCTTATCAAGTGTTGCATTTCAATGCACAACTAAACACGCTAAAATCCATGAGGCAACAGATCACATATTTATGGGATAGTTAAAGGAAAAATGGGATGTTGACTCACCAAAGGCAGCACACATGCATAGAAGAAAGGATAAGGTCATTAAAGAGTTAATACAGACAATTTAGGTTACTATTTTTGGACTGCCCTCTGTGAGGAGACAGCAGATTTTCCCAACATGTCAGTGACCCGGTCCTGCCTACACGTCTCTATGGCTGCATACAAGTCTTTGTTCATTAGAGTTAGCACTGGAGCATTAAAAAGCCCATAAACCCAAATATGACATGCGAGATGGACACTAAAAGGAGAGGGGGAAGGATTTGCTTAAGTGATTCATTACTAGGACCATTTTGGCATGTACTAGTGACATACAATAATAAAATTTGCACAGTGCTGTTTTGTATCAGAGGGATTTACTGTTTGGGAAAGCTGCTGTGAGAACTGCTCTGAAGAGACCTGCTCATGAGAGCAGTGGCCACAGGAGTGGTGCTGCAGCCTGGCCCCAGTCCCAGCCCAGCAGCTCACCCAGGCTCACTGTGGGAAGAGTGACAGCTGCCTCCTGCCTCTGCTGGGTGCAGGACCCTCCAGCCAGTAACAAATCAGGTGTTGCTTTTGAAGAACTGCCTGGGGTCAGCTGATGGGGTGAAAATTAAGTAACTGCAGTAAATTGTCCAAATACTATCAGACATGAATGATTTCAAGACATTACCCAAATGTGATGGTTCAAACTGGAAAGTCCTGGGTACCATCACAGCAAAGAACAGTGACATACATCAGCTGTCCATGGAGCAGGGACAACAGATGGGACTTTAACACATTTTCAAATGTGCCTATGCTATTTCAGGGACTAATATAAGAAAAATCTGCCCCCAGTTACTCTGTATTTCCACAGATCAACATTCTAGCTCAATTTAACAGGTTTCAGATTTGATTTCTGCAGGATGTAAGCAGTAATATTCAGCAAACCCTCTGAATAGAAACAGCCCTTTAAAAGACTTGAATATTTACTTGCTTACAGGAGAACAATTCTTCCATTGTAAAATTCTACATATTGAGTAAATCTCATGGTTTGGTGATTTATTTTGCAATTTGTCTGGACAAAGGACGCAAAAGACTTCCAGCTGACCACACACCTGGAGCTTCTCCTCCACAGCCCACGGTGGGTGGCAGCAGAGGCCCAGCAGACAGGGCAGAAGTGCCTGAGTCACTGAGATGTTTATCTAGACAAGCAGATGTTGCAAATGGTGACTTCTTACATGTTTTGTCCAGTTTANTTTCCTGTATCTGAATCAAAGGAGACAAAATCCATTGAGAAATTTGTTCTTGTTAAGCATCCTGTGCAAAAATGTTTATGTACTTGTAGCAATATGCACAAGAGGCTCTGATTTTTTCAATGCTGAGCATGAGTAGCACTTGCAGAGTCTTGAAAGACATTGTACTTTCTATGTGATGGCAAGTGTCTGCCTTCCCATTTGATGCAGCCTGAATAGTATTCAGTTTTGAGAAGAAATGTTAGAGATGTCTATGATAAAAATTGTCTCAATGGGGACAAATGATCAGCAGTAGCCAAAGATCAGGTGGCTGCTACCAGATGTTACAAAATAATACCAAAGTCTTTACAGCATTGTATTGAGATTTTAACAGCAGTCATTCCCAAGACGCCACTCACTCAGAACACCTGTTAGAGGGAAACCTTCACTGAAGTCATTATCCACCAAAGCTGAAGTCTCTAAAATTCAGCTTAGTGGAGATAAAAGCTAGGAGATAACTACTGTCTCACATGTGCACTCATGCTCCAAAGGTTTTGTCCATTCCAATGCTTTTGCTCCATTCCAAAGAATGCTTATTGTCCACTTCCCCACCCCCAATCATGGGAAACACAGTGACAACATTCTGCATTTTCACAAAGGACAAGGTAAAGTCATAGTGATTTTCTTTTAAATCATCTTCCAACACAGGGACCCAACAGGCTACTTTGGTGAAAGCACTCACAGTATTCAGATCCCTGTACTTAAAATTGGCATCAAAAGCAAGTAGAATGAAAGAGTCACCCAAACATCTCTCCTGTGCCCAAAACATGGTGGTATGCCTGGGTCTAGATAGGCACAAAGGAGAACAAATGACTCAGTGAGCTGCAGAGAGGTCAGTCAGGCCCTAAAACAGATTTCAGGGGAAGGTGACTTAAGTTTATCAACAGTTTGATACATATTTTAGTAAACTATTTCCATATAATTTGTATACTCTTTTGCCCCAAGATTTTCCATGTAATTTTGTTTTATTTTCATAGATGCTTCTGTAATCATAGAAAAAGGAAATTTTTTCCTGCCCCAAAGTAGAGAAATTTCCTATTGTAACTCCTTGTTAAAGGGATGTACAAAGCCAGCACTAGAAAAAACATCATATAAAAACATTAGAAAGATTAGTAGAAATAAAAAGCCTTAACTACCAAGGATTAACAATAATCTCAGAGGAATATCTTGTCATCATAAAAACCTAATTTTTCATTAAAAATTGATCAGAATACATTGCAGCTTGCACAGATTTAGGTCAATCAAAATCCACTGGAGTAGGAAAGGACAAAAGAAATACCATCTGATTTAACTAAAATTCTGTCTTTCATTGTGGATGCTAAGTCCACACTAGAAGATTTGTTCTTACTTCAGAATTGAGCACATTTTATTGTTTTAAGTGTACAGAAATAATAAACTTATTAGGGGGGAAAAATGAACACAATTTCCATGGAATTCTGTAGGGTAGCTCTGAGTATCTGGATACACAAGTATTTGGTGAACTCTCTTTTACTTCAAATGGTGCATTTGGAGGCAACTTTGTGGAAATCACGCTGTCCCTGTGACTGGAGGAAAAAGGAGGGTTAAAGTTATTTATTTTCTGACTGTTACTCTGGGTTTGGGTACCATGAGTCTCAAAAGAAGCTTAACTCATTTATAAGGGTAAAAACTAGAAGATTGTCTTGTTGGGTTTTTTTAGTATTTTTTTTTTCACCTTAGGTTTTGTAGTGAAAGGAATAAAAAGCAACTTCCAGTCTGTGGCTTGACTATTTAGGACAGATGTGCTGCCAAAGTCCAGCATACTTTTTTAATGTTTATGCATGTACTCCAGATGAGTTTATTGGTGAAACCTAGGTTTTATTCTTGGTCATATGGCTATAAACTAAAAATACAAAATAAAATGACAGCTTCCTCCTACTCATGCTTGTTAACTTGATCTACTAACTAACCTGTTTTCCTTTCTTGCCTCTGTGTTTAAATATGGATATGTAGGCTAAAAGTCCAAAGCTAATGGAGATAAGGAAACATTAGGAAAGAGTTTCAGCTAAAACTCAGTCAAACTGGAGTAGAGATCAACCAATGATAAAAGAGACAAATGGATTTTTGGAAAACATACATATTATTAAGCTGTCTCACAATTGCAGGATCCTTGTCATTTGACAGGGTAAGAGATCTCAGGCTTTGCTCTTTCTTGAGCCACAGCAACCTTTCGAACTTTGTGTTCAATCAAAAGAGGAATAAGGTTTTTAAAAACTAAACAATGGATAATATTTATTCATGGTGCAGTTCCATTTACTTGTCTGAAGTTAGCCTAGTAATGAATTGTAACCATATAATTCACCCAGAGGATTTATTTACCCAGTGAAACTGAAAAGATGGAGTCAAAACAGTCTATCAGGTCAGGCAACACAGAAAAGACCACACAGCACTGCAAACTCAGACATGGTCTTCTCAGCCTACTGTTCAGACATATATAGTAACACAAAAATATTTCCTTTAAATTAGCTGTGGAAGTTTGGTCAAAACAGCAGTTGTAATTAACCACTGAACAATATGTGTAGCAATAGCAAATTCTATGCTACTTGAAGGTTTTTGCCAGTGTCTTTCAGACACATACACCACAGCTGAAGCAGAAGTTTCATGCTTAAGACAAAAAGGGATTGTTTAAATTCTGTGAGATGTGCTAAGCAGAAATTCAATTAAGGTCATCCTCAATTTGTTAAATATGATAAGTCCATGATGTGCTAACTGCCCAGGGAACGGTCCCCAGTGAGAGTCAAACTCAGGTCCTTGGGATTCAAAAATCCACTGCACAGGCTGGAAAGGCATACCCATGTGGGGAGAGCCCTTCCTAAATCTTTGTCTGTGAAGTCTAGCGATACATACATACCTGATGTGCTGTGATATTTTAAGACAAAATTCAGGATAGCTGCTGGAGCCTGGCTTCTTCTCTCCTGTACCTTGTCCTCTGAATAGCTTCATGTCAATTCAGAACAAATCCCGCCTATTTCATTGCCTTCAAGAGCTCATAAGTTATAAAAAATTAAAACAAACTCAAAAAGATTTATGTACAATTTTCATCAGGGTAGCAAGAGAATAAGACACAAACTCTACCATCCTGAGGGAACATCACCTTCCTGTGCTGGCCCCATGAACAATGGGTACAGGTAGAGTTTTGAGCACAGGACAATGAAGTCACACCAAAATCTTGCAAAGGGACAGAGTAAAATATTGGAGCTTTATTCTTCAAGAACAGTTACATGTGACCATTAAATGTCAGCTACTTTTTCAGCTCTAAACCACCTACAACATTTAAGTTAAATAAAATGTATTGACATCTTTATCATGAGTCATGATTAAACTTTAATGAAAGACTAAAAATTTATCATCAGAATGTATTTTTTGAATGGGTCACCCACATCAAAGATTCTATCGCAGAGATAATATTTTAAAAATAGCTTTCTAGATTCACATCCTTCTGACAGATGATTCAGGAGGAGAGGAAAATTATAAAGAATTCAGTCTCAACGAGGGCAGAGCGACCGTCATTCTTACGCTAATACGGCTGTTTGAAGAACAAGTTAAATTGCAGAGGAGGACTGAGAAACAGTATAGTCAGAAAAAAAGGGAAGCTTACTCCAACAGAGGACAAGTTTTAGATGTGTCAAAATTAAGTGACTAATTAAGACTGTAATTCAAATTAGAACTGGCTGGTAGTTTAACATTCCTCAGATCTTTATTTGGCAAAAGTTCTGAGTGGTTTTGGTCTTGTTCTCTGCCTGATTTTATTCCCACCAAAATCAATTAGCAATCAAAGAGCAGTCCAGAAAGTTTGAAACCTGAGAATAATTTTACTTATTTGTTTGAGATTTCTTAGGTTTTGGTCTGGTGTGCTAACTTGGTCCTGTGTAAAAGTTTTGATTGAGACTAAACTACAACTACGTCCTGTACAGCTTGTGTATAAACACAGCAGAGCAACACATGGGGTCAGGTTTTGCCTCTGTGAATCATCCTGCTCAAATCTTGTTTCTAGGGTGACCAGAGCCACCATTCAAGTGCAAGAAGTCTTTCCTACAGAAAGCCAATCACTGGAAAAGCATCTTCCTTATACATTTATGGACTGGCATTTCCCTTTTTAAGGCCTTATTTCCCTTTTAAGATCCCTATATAAACTCAACTAATACAATTGTTTCATATTATGAAGTTTATTTTGTTTCTATGACAACCTGAGGAAGTGAGTTCCAATGATTAATGACACATCCTGGACCAGGATCTTACACTTCTGGCCTTGCCCAAGTTGGCCCCATTACCATCAGTTCAGGACTCTTCTTTCACATCAGTACGATGACCTTTTTGCTCCCAGAGACACCCTAGGCCCAGGAAGAGAAGCAGGCAAGCAGGTCCACAAAACTCCTTACCAAAAATCCTAGTGTTGGTGTAGAGTAGAAAGTCTCTTCCTCTAACAAAGCCCTCCATAAGGGCTTCCAAGTAAACCACAAATTCTTTTTCCTTAACAGTTGCCAAGGACAAAATGCAACACAGTCACAGAAAAACTAAAGTAGTCCCTGTCAATACCAATAAACTCCAGAAACTCTAGCAGAAATTTAAAACCTCTCATACTACTGTAGATTAATAATGTGAATTCCCTTCTGCTAACTCACACCAGGTAAAGTCATTCATTTCTTTGATGGCCTCTTCAGGATTTATTTTTGGCTTTGGACCTCATGAAGAAGGGTTTGTGGTGATTTTCTAACACTTCTAACTTGTCAGAAACTTAGACATATCCTCTTGTTATCTCAAGCAGTTTGGATGTATCCGTAGGAATGTAGCCATTTGTGCACTGGAGAGACTTTATTGCTGCCATTTTTTGAGAGATATACTTGTATTTGCCACAAAGTTGCTTTTCTCTTATATTCACAAAACTGCTGTATGGTGCTTTTCTGCTGCATTCCAAATAAAGGTTTATTGATGAATCTTTTTGATGCACACAGGTTGCCATCATCTCATAGTGTGAGATAATGGATGTAGTTTGTGGAATACTGTGTCATGTATTTGGGAAATAAATCACACCCCACGTTCCTTAATGTATATTTCACACTGAGGCATGTGTACCTTATCTCTCCTTTTACAAACTTAGGCAAGATCTGCAAATATTCTTACCAAAGGGGGAATAATGTTTGGGGGAGGTAAAATTCCTCCTTGGCTTCCTGAAAAGGTTTGTATGAATTGACTGAGCAACAATCTGCAACCCACCAAGTGACATATTTTTCCATGAGACTGAGCTCCTCAGGAACATATTCTATTCTGAAACCAAGGAGCAAGAAAGAAAATAGCCTTGCAGTATCCTTTAAGCCTTATCCAAACAAAAGTCAGGATTTTTTTTAAAGTGACTAATGACTGTAGTGCCTTGAGACTCCATAAAGAGGTCTGATTTCTAGGGCTTAAGGTGTTGCCTGAAAATAACAGCCTTGCTGGTGCCTCATGTTAGCCAATCTAGTACAGAGGCACTACAGCTCACCAGACTTTTCTCTTACATCAACTACTGCTGCAATCTACTGGTCATACTGTTTGCCAAACAATGTACAACAGCTGCATCGGAGACTCCTCCAGGTTTCATTACCTACACAAGACTAAAATATCTCTCCTGGTAGTTTGAATCAAAACTGAATAATTCAATTTGTCAGGCAGGGAAATTTTGGAGACTCTCAAGACTGAGACATTCTCTACTTCCAGACCCTAACTGGGAAGGGAAGAAAATGAAGTGCTTTGCCCCTTTAGATGCCAAAGATAACCTCCAAGTTGTAAAGCAATCAACTCATGTTACAGAGACCTCAAGTAGACAGGCTACAGCAAAAACAACCAAGGTGCTAATTTCAACAATCGATCTCCAGGCCAGGGTTCACTTCAAAGGATACTCATGATCATTTGAGTGTTAACATTTCCAAACAACTAGTATAAAAAGAAATATCCTCTGCTGGCTTAAGTGACTTTTTAAAGGAGCGTAATTCATTCCGACTGATATGCCAGGGAACATATGTTAAAAATCAAACTCTATGCAGCATATGAACTGTTACAATTAAAATAATGAAAGTCCGCCCTCTGGGGTAAAAATGAATATGCCTTTACCAATGATAGAAAACAGGAGCGCAGCATTTAGAAGGAGAAAGTTCCACTGCATTATGAAAGGCACGCCTGGACCACCTTCAAGAGGGGATCATTGCCCACTAAGATGGCACTCCCCAGTGTGCTCATCCCTTGTGCCTCAGAGTTATGTTCACAACTGCAAGGCTTAGGACATAACTGAGCATGGATAGTTTCACTGAAGACATTTTCAGGGAAGGACTGAGGATGAGAGACATTCAGTGCTGCAATTGGAAACATTTATAGCATAAAAATTCATGTACATAGCATGATCACTCACCTCATCTCTAACTGCAGAATCAGGATACCATGAGCTGTAACTGAAACAAAGGGAAATACAACCATGTCTCCAGTCAACCAGAGTCTGCATGTCCTGAGTGATGCTATAGCTTTAAACAGAACTCTTTTGTGTGAATTAGTCACTCATATTCTGATTATCTACATAGTTTATTTCACTTGTCACTTTTCACTGTACTTGGCAGAACAGAAAAAAGGAGCCTGGGATAGGAAGGAATGGACAGGAAGAATGTTACCCACTAACAGGACAGCACTTGTCCACTACTTTTACCCAATCTGCTTTGCTGCAGCTGAGCCTTCCACGCTAGAGCCTCTATGGAGTCAGACCAGGGAGTAGAGACTGGGCTCCGTTCTTGTCAAACCCCACTGATAAGGGCATGTTCACAATGGCCTGGGAGGAGGCCAGTTTTGCAGCCTTAGACCCAGTGAATAGTCACCTCCCAAAACTAGTGCTTTGAGCCAGGTTGTTTTCAGGCACCTCAGAAAGTTATCACCTCCCAGGGAACCCAAAACCTGCCAGGCTTGTGAGGCTTATTTAAGCTTTCTGTTCAATTGCCATGTTAATTGTAAGGTGCTCACATGCAGTGGCAAACCACAGGCTCACTTGCAGGACAGTTTAGCTGCCTAAGTTATGTTCCAGCTGTCCATTGCTGATTCCCAGCTAAGATGAAATAACTACCATGTGAGCACTCAGCCCACTTCAGTGGAACAGTTTCAAATCAACAGGCAACTGAACTGACCCTGTTTGCTCAGCTGTGCCTTTCTGATTGGTACTGCAAACTCCACGTAAAATTAGTGCTGTCTTTATCTTATTAAGATTGATCAGTCAGAACTTCTTTAATCTGGTAGTCTGACACATTTTGTACATGGTAGTGTTCAATCTGAGCTTTTCTTTGCACCTTAGCATGCACTTGCTGTGCTCAACTCTCTCTGCCAGGATTTCTGAATATTTATTTTAAAGAATGCTACGGCAGATAGGGGAGCCTTGGACTTTTTATTTCTAGGAATTCTGTGAAATTGTAACCAGATTCCATGATATATAACATTTCACTGCTAACTGACATTGTCAGGTGACTCACCAGCAGTTCTAACCTGGCTGGTCAGCGCAAATTTTTAATTTGCTCCCTTCCAGGAAGGATAGAAGA
The DNA here is from genome assembly GCA_013396695.1 of Sakesphorus luctuosus. Classification (NCBI taxonomy): domain Eukaryota; kingdom Metazoa; phylum Chordata; class Aves; order Passeriformes; family Thamnophilidae; genus Sakesphorus; species Sakesphorus luctuosus. Next base: position 337,244 of record VWZD01009382.1, read on the forward strand.
GACCTCAAAACTAATAATCTGCTGGTTCCATCAAAACAAGCCACAGCTGAAAGCCCTTTGCAGATTACCCATAAAAGTCTTTGTGGGCCTCCAGTAGTCAAAAAAATTGCACATTGAGAACTCCTGGAAGGAAATGATGTCTGATTTCCACAAGAGGCTTTCCTTGTGACCTTGCTTCCGATAGCACTGTCATAGATGCAATGTTATGTCTGCATGGAAGTCTCTTCTCTTGCCATTTTCTCTAGAGCCAATGCTGGTACAAAGTGCCAGGTTTCTTCTTTATAACAACTCAAGGGCTTCAGTTCTCTAATGCAGAAAGAATGATGGCATCTCTATAAGTTTCCACTTGATGTGTGGCATTTCTACTCACTCACTGGGATCCCTACTCACTCATTTATAAAGAACTTTACCTCACATTTTCGCTCAGATATGGCTTGTGCTCCATGAAAGACTAAGAGAGGAGAGGAGAGTTTCTCTTGCCTACCTTTGAGCTGCACTGATTAGTGATACACAAGATCTTGGAGTATAATGAATATGTTTCAGGCTATGTTCAATCCTGCTGCTCTGCAGCACTAAGCAACAACTGTCCCTCACACACAGACAAGACACACTTGGCACACTGGTTTTGCACACCAGAGGAAGAGAGCCCTTTGTGTCAGATTGCTGGTGCCATCCAGCGGACAAGAGCTTCATATCTTCTGACACAAACTGTCATTCACCAAAAGTCAAAAAAAGCAAGCGCCTTTGCTTCCTTTACTAGGAATCCCGCAAAGCTCAGATCAATGCATGAATAAGATGAATTAATGCTGTGCTGATTGTCTAATGTAAAATAGAGACATAAAAGTGGGAGTAGACTCAAGAGAAAACCTGTCCATCTAATGGGAAAGCCTGCTAAGCTTTCCTCTGTCTGGCTGTGCCCTCACTGTTTCCTCAGCATAGAACTAAACTTAACTATGTTAAAAATGTTCAGTAGAAAGCTGCAAATGAATACATCTGAACTCAGGGTTCTTGTCCTTTTCCACTCTCATCTTGTTGTTCATTGTCATCTCTTCACTTCTTCCTTCCTTCCTCCTTTCCCAGTCAGCATTTTTGCAGTTTATATCATACTCAACTCTGGCATTTCAGTAATGCACTTGGAAGTTGCTCCCAGAGGCTAAACTTTATTCTTCCATGTGAGTTTTTTTGTTTCACTCTTGAACAGACTTTTCTTGGAAGGGCAAGTACTCACAGAACCATAGTACACGGCAATCATGCTACATGTCCAAATGGTATGTAAATATTAATACTCACACAGCACTGAAGATTACAAGATAATTAGAAGCCACATAACCATGTAATTCAGTTTATAAAGATCATGACAGTTATAGAACCAAATTTTGTCATTCTTCCAGGCCTTACTCCTTGGAATCTCTTTTTTCCTCTTTGTTTATGAGGAATTAATCATTTGGAACCTGATCCAAAAAGCTCTAGAGTCAATGCAAGTCTCCCATTGACTGCAGCAGATTTTGGTCGTTGATTAAGTAAACTCTCTTGAGTCCTTGGCAGCTCAAATCTCAAGCACATTGCAGGACTCCTGGTATCCCATTTCTCATCAGCATCCAAGTGAGTTGTCAGAAAACACCCACATGAGATTCACTCTTTGGAACAGATGAGAGGGTCAGGCAAAGCCTTTTATTTGGACAGAGGACATGCATGTCCTCAAGCACACTAGGTCACGTACTGCCAGGGCTCATCAGGCTACAATGCCTAAGGGTCCACTGCCTGGTTCTGCTCCCACCTGGTGACACCAGATCACCTCCTGCCAGTCAGTGACACTTATGTCTCCCCAGAGGAGCAGAGGGGCTACAGGGCTCTGCCATAGACAACTCACTACCAAAGGAGCATGGAATGGGAGCTGGGAGAGTGAAACATGTCTTGGCAGGCACAGCATAAGGAAAGAATGCTTCCAGCTTCCTCTCCACTCCCCAGACACCACTTCTGATCAGATTTTGCTTTTCTGGTGGTAGCAACCATTTCTCTTTCTGGCTTGCACACAGTTATGGAGTCAAAAAAGTACCCTTTAAATACAGCCCTTGGTGGATTTGGATCCTGTTGCTTTATAGGATCTGTTTGTAGGCAATCTCTGCTTTTTGCAGATTTATTCTTTTAACTGTTTTCCTTCTAGCTGTAGAACAGGCAGCAAACATTGTGATAAAGAAACGCCAGTGGACAGTTTCCTCTCACATGCTGTGAGAGTCCTTGACAGAACCAAACTGGCATCTCAGAGATATACACAGATCATCATGGCTGGGCTTCACGAACGCAGATTTGGGAAGGGCTCTCCCCAAGTGGGTGTGCCCTTCCAGCCTGCGCAGTGGATTTTTCAGGTGAGGCACAGCGTGCACAGAACTGGCCCCACCCTCTAACTCCTAAGCTTCATCTGCCACAGCCAAGCAAGCTTGGACAGTGACAGTGAAGTTCTCAGGACTAGAACCTACAGCCTCTGGTATTGCCAGGAGGTCTCCCATCCAAGTACTAACTGGGGCTGACCCTGCTGAGCTCCAGAGATTGGATGGGATCGGGTGTCAGGGTGGCATTTAACTGCCTTATATACACAGACAGATGATGAGCAACGATATCACTCTGCTTGAACAATGAGACCTAAAATAACATTTTATGACATTCTCTCCTAACCAAAAGAACCTATTTAGAATCCCTTTTTCTTGTGCTTTCTGTGCACACATGTTCAGTAAAACCCAGAAATGTTACAGAGACCTTTATGAGTCTTTTGAAGTGAAAGTGTTTCTCAGGTAAATACATGTGCTTTAGGTGTTTATTATTACAGTATGCTCTGAAACTGCCTCCATACCATGTTTCTAGAAGACTGGATTGGAACAGATCTTATTTAAAGCCAGCATGTCACCATCATGTTATTGCAGGGTACCCAAAAGAAAGTGATTCATAAGATATATTTTAAGTAGTCCACATTTCACAATTCAGTTATGTGTTGTTTCTTCCTCTGCCCATATTCAATCTGTGCCCTGGGGCTGAGGTTTCACAATATTACCAAGTTCCAGAAGCTTATTCCCCACACCCTCTGTTGCTCCTCCCTGTTCATTTGTAAACCCACTAAAATAAGGTGGCTCATGTTTTGGGCAAAATTTCTTCAGTAAATAACCTTTGAGCTCCAAATAGTTTGCGAAGTAATTTGAATTACATTTGTAAATAGGTAATTTAAAAGCTTGGATTGTAGTGTTACAATATGGATTATGAAGGCTTTCTCCTACCAGCTTTCTATGTATCCATTGTAGGATGAATTCCAAAGCATTACCATGACTGCAATCTAGTATGTGCTTTTTGCAGTAACATTAAAAGCCAACGCATCATTCATTCACTTGAGTTTTCACAAACAGCAGTCTCCCATCGATCCTTGGAATTAAATACAAAATGCAGGGTAAACTGAATTTTGGCTTTAATATTGAATGAACTTAAAGAATAATGGTTTTCTGTTATGAATTTCTACTGGTACATTTTTATTTGCATGTAAATGGTCGAGGTTCAATTTCATAATTGCTGACTGTTCAAAGCTACGGGAAGAAATTATATGAATTACCTCCATACTTCCACTAATATTTTTTGCCTGTGTCATACAATCACAGCAAGGGACCATGAGGTGGCCATGGAATGTAAGCTCTCTGCTGCTTCCTCAGCAGCTCTTGGAGCTGCAGAAATGGTGATAACCAAAGCTTTGAGGAAGCACTAGCTGGATTTCACATATGTCAATTTAACACCATAGTGAATTTCCTCTGGAGTGTCTGTAGTTGCATGTTCCTCTGAACAGCAGTAAGTCTAGATTTACAAGAACAAAACAAAACAAAACCACAAAACCTATTCTTGCTTTAAAAACTAGGCTCCATCCATGCAAAGAGATGCTCTACATTCCTCGTAAAATTGTATTGCCATAAATATCTAATGGGTCACAGCATGTTACCAAGTCATTTCTTCAAACCTCTGTAAATGAGTAATTGAAGTCAATGCCAATAGTTATAGAACAAACTTATAGACTTGCATTTCAGAAGGAGTCATAATTTGCCACCATGTAAGGTCAGTCCCAGCTTCTGAGTGAGGCATCAGGACACATGGCAAAGAGTTTAAGAATGAGATCCGGGCAAAGATGTATCAATGGACATTCTCACCAAATACTCAAAAAGTAGGAAAAATACCTCCCAGAATATGTGTTAAAGCAATAAGCCAACCAAGCTCTTTCTATATCTTGATTTCTCGCATATATTCATATTTATCAGGCATAATCTACTCACAGTAAAACTATTACATTTTACTATGGATTTGTGAAGTGGATTTAAAAAAAAGTCATATATACTATTTTTGATGATATTAATAAAGTTCAGTGCAGCTGCCTGATGGCACTAGACAAGATGATCCAGTGCCTTACACCAGATATGTTGCAGCAAATTTGCCAGTATGCCTGTATGAGGCCTGTGTCCCTCTATATTCAAGATTGTCTCAGAATCACTTGGTGACAGTGAAAAGAATGAAAGTTAATTATCTTCAAATGCAGCCTGTCGTTTATGAAAAACCTCACCACAGAGTTTGTTTGACAGAAAAAAAGGATGTTAGAACATCTTTTGAAGGTTAAATTTGCTATGAGTGTCTCACAGCCTTTGTTTCTCCACGTGGTTGATGATCTCCATGCCTAGTCTCAGCCATAAGCTAGACATCGTCATCGTTCTCAGTCCCATTTATGGGCTTAGAGAAAGTACATTTATTACTATACAACTTGGCAGGAAATTCAAAGGCAAGGTGGATGAAAACTTTAAGCCATAGAAACATACATACTGCCAGCTCTGACTCCAAAGGAAAGCACTAAAGCCTCAGCTTCCATCCAAGCAGTGTCAAACCCACAGAGGACATATCATTAAGCTGGCTCTGCCTGAGGGTGAAGGGAAGAGTGACAGGGAAAGAAAGTCATCAAGAGAGAGCTGATCCCTCTGATCCCATCACCCAGGACAGAGCTGGCCCTCGAGAGTGTCCCCAAGCTGCAGATGCAAAAGGCAGAAAAACTCTGACAAGGTTTTTAGGGCGGTGACAAGTCAGCCAAAACCCAAGAGATCCTGTTAGATATGAGTTTGCTGTGATTAGATTAAGTGTTCTCTTTCTGTAATTTCTTCCCTTACCTCTTTTATAAACATTTGCAACTGTGTTGCCTATATTGGATGCTGTAAATACTTCTAGTGGCACTCTTCCCAAAACTTCCCTTTAATTTAAACCAGGCTAAGGTATCTGGGTAAGATCAAAGTGTTTTTCATCAAGACTGGTAAATTAAAAAACATGAGTACTAAGAAACTCTATCACATATCCAGCTCCCCAACATACTTCTGCAGAGTCAAAGGGTAAAGAACCTTTCCGGACAGAAACTACATCAGCTGACTTCTGAAGACTTGGCCCTGCAGGCAGGGAAGAAGCAATCCTATGAACATAGCCTTCTCTGGCACACGAATTACTGGTGGGAAGCAGTCCTGAGCACAAGGACCCTACAGGAAGTACGGGAGACTTTTCTAAAGCAAGAGCATTTTTATTTTCCATGCATGCACGTGGCAGACAACATTATACAGCTTGGCAGACTGACCATGCTTTCTAACACTTTCAGAAGTCACATGTCTTTCTTTATGTGCAAAATCAACCCTGGAAAATCTAAGTGCAGCTGAATAAAACCTGGGAAAGTTTTGAATGTGCAAAACTGTGGTTTCACAGTTCAGCCTTAATATCAAGACATTTTGTGTCAGAGTGGCATGATATCATTTCAGTATCATTTTTTTTCTGTTAAGGTTTCAAATAGGGATTTCAAGTTTAAAAAAACCTCTGTACGGTTGTGTGCAGTCTGTACTTTGGATTCATGCAAACAGTTATTATCCTATGGGACCTTTAGTTCTGACTTTAAGAAAGTGCAAAATTTTTGACCACAGGATTAAGTTTTGGTGTATATTCAAGACAGCATACTCCATCTAAACTAGGATTCTCAAGACAGTATCACAATACAAAGATAGTTGTTACTTATAATCTTCTTTTTGCCTTAAGAACTAGTGGAGGCTGAGCCTTGTGCAAAGTGCCACACCAAGAGAACAGCAGACTGGCTCCACAGAAGGAGCTTATTGTCTGAAGAGAGACCTAGTGGTGGGAAACACAAAAGTCCACGGAAAGCACAACATACACATAACAGTAGCTCGTTGGCATTGGAGCAGGGGATTGGCCAGAAGGTTTAGGCAACGAAAGGCAGAAAGCTGCTGTAAAATGTGGTAGCCAAAGGAGTAAGAGTGAACTGACACAGACTTGAAGAAGCTGAACAAAAGAGAGTGGGAGGACAGACACAAAGAGGCAAACAGCATGGCTAGCTGAAGTCCAGGCAAAACCCTCTAGAGCTCTCTGAGTGCCCAAAGTCCCAGGCTGTGGCTGGCTACAGTCTCTGGCCAGTTTCTCTGCAGGCTTCCCCATGGGCCACATAGTGGAGTGGGAGGATGAGGCATCTGGGCAGGGTCCTCCCCTGCACACTTCTGGGTTCAGAAGGTTGCTGGCAAGCCCCATCTTTCCCCTTCCCCTCCGTGCAGCAGGCCTGGTTTTGGCTGCCTTCACAGCTGCAGCTGTTCCTACCAGCTGGAATCAACCGACCTGGCCCTGTTCCAGCTCAAAAGCAATTACATTCTTGCAAGTGGATATTGCAACTTCCTGTCCTAAACAATCATGTACTGTTACTCTAAGCTTTTAACCAGCTGCTGCCTTCTACTCAGAGATGGTTGCAGGCACAGAGGTGGGGCCCTGGAAGAAAGGTGATGGTGTATCAAGAGATCATTCCTGTATATGTTCACCTGCAGTTTAGAAAGCTCAGGGAGTGCTTCCTGACAGCCCTGCATTCCTATGGGTACCACTCTGCTCCAGCAGCTTCTGAGTTATGAAAAATAATGTGATGTGGGCTAGACACTGCAGCAGGAGAGTGCATTTTCTTGTCCCAAATCTTCCAGGAGAAATCTTCCTCTATGCCTGAACTTCATAAAATAAGGCATCTCCAGGAACTGGTGCAAGAACTTCCTTGCCTTTGCCAAGTATTTAAAACCAGAACTTGGTCCACAACACCTGGAAAAGACTTTAGTAAAACATCTTAGTGCAAAATGTGCTGAAAGCATCCAAATGATAAGCAGGATTACTGGTCCCAAACTTACAAACATACTTTTCTGTAGTCTGCTAAAACGCTTCCCCTCAATCTCCAGCTTCTACATTGTGTGCATATGAGAAGAGGAGATATGTATATTTCCATACCAGGTAAGAACCAGCACCTGCCCAAGCAAAGATCAAGGCATATTGTTCCTTTCTAACTTTGCCACATTAGAAGTGTGCCTCTGAAGTGATTGTAAGAACTTGCATTTCTGTAACTTTTTCCACATCTGGGTTTTTTCAGAGGCATGGATTAGTTAAGTTATCCACTCCTAAGAGAAAGGTGCACACACATGCCTTAAGGTAAGCACAGCGCAGAATAGCACAGGGAGGGCAAAGTACTGTGAAAGACAGAATAAACACATGGGAAAGCTGGGAACCAGACTCCCAAGTAAGAGGCTATGACATGCTGTAAAAGGTCAGAAGGATTTTGGGGATAGAAATTCCTACTCAGATAGGCACCATCTCTTGTAACAAGCAGTAGATCCACACCAGCTAGTCAGGACAGTTAAACCCCTCACTTCATCGCAGAGTAATTGCCTACACATTTGGTGAGGGAGGGCTTTTAAACATTGCTGATTCCTACCTCCTTAGTTCCTACTGCTTAAACCTTTCTGTCTGTAATTAGTGGGCTGGTGATGTGCCTGTGAATTACTTCTATTCCCAAGTCAGTGACTCAAAGTAAATCACCCAGAGTCCCACCAAATGACTGTACAGGAGTCCTGCCATAAGTCCATCACAGCTTGGGAAAATACCCTATCATCTTGCCATCATTGTTCTGTCAGGCTCTGCTTGCAAGATACTGCTAAGCACTAGGACATTTCATGGTAACAAACAACGTGTTTAGTCATGGTGCAAATACCAAATATTCTATTAACAGAACAGTCCCTTAATATGACTAAAAAAGTCTGATACATATTCTGAAGAAATTGCAGTTAACATTATTTCCCATGTGTTTTAATAGGACAATATCAAGTGATGTACTGATAAAATCAGCATTTTGAAAAAAAAAATTAACCAGCTGTCACATGATCTTTCCACCTAGTGTTTTAGATTTGTGATGGGCTCTGTCTTGGCAGACAGCCAGGTAGTCCTAAATATAGTGTAAAACCAAATATTTAAGTGTAAGTCTGAGCAGACAGGAGATTTTGGTTAGTTTGGAAGGTTTTTTATTGGTTTGTGTTTTTTTAACACATTTCCTTCAAGTGCTACAAAGTCTGCTGCAGATGCATCAATTGATAAATATTTCTCCTCCAAAGGAAGTATTATATGCCCTGGATTCCCAAGGTAATGCTACAGGAGAGCAAATACTAAGTACTATGACATATGGGTTTGAGTGCTGTAATTTATAAAAATGTCTCAAAGTGTTGTACAGTGCAGAAAAGCACACAGATAAATCACAGAAACATATACATTAGGTACAGTGTATTTTCAGCATGTGCTGTCTGCCAGTTTGTAATATATACACCTGCACAGGGGAATACTAGAAAGCAGTACATTCAACAATATTTATTAGCTATTGTATCACAAAACTGTCTGTATCTACATGTATCACTTCAACATTCTGCTTTGCACAACTGTACTCTATTACCAAGTTATCTCACCTGTATGACATTACCTGGATAAGGTCAGTAGAGTGAAACAGGGCCCCCCAAAAAAAGCATTTAAACTATTTTTTACTAAATTTTTTACTAAATTTTTACTAAGTTTCCAGAGGTCCTCTCACAACATCCTGATCTCACATGGGATTCCAATTTTTATTCTGTTCTTTTTTTTCTTTTTTTTTTCTTTTTTTGTTTTACGAGTCATGTAACTACTTTTTCCAGTTTCTCCCTTTCTATCTTTGTGCTGGATGATCTCCAGTTTGTTTCATACAGGAACACCTTACTTGCTGCTTTTCAGTACGTAATTTTTACCCTTCCTGCAGCTCTGCTAACAGGCTAAGAACAAAGCTGTCTGGTCCCAGAAGATAGATGTACTGCAAAAGAAGAAAACACTTCCTTGCACTAGTGAGTGAAAGAGTGGATTTCCAAGAGCCTGCACTAACAAAAGTCAAATACTTCTCCAGCCTTAAGCCAGGGCTGAGGTACTACATGTAAAGACTGATAATAAGAGATCCAGCAAATTAAGCATCAGCTCCACAATCATCACTGAAATGTGTCTGGTTTTTTTTCTCTAATTAGAAATTAATTAGGATTTTTTAAACTTTAAGTACTTGGAAAATCAAAATGAGCTAAAAAGAACGTCCTTCAACTCCTGTCACTGACTTCGTACTCTTATACCACTTCCCACACTTGATAATATCACCCATACCCTGTTTATCAATCTCTTTCCACTCCTCCTAACAACCGCCTTTCTCACAATAAATCATCCTGATTTCATTTCTATTACTCAATTAACATATTTCTCATCTTCATCTTTTCCTTGCCTAGTTAAAGTTTTCTCAGAGTTTGGAGAGCAAACTATTCTAATCCTTTCAGTTTTTCAAATCCCATTAATCATAGAAAAATAATCATTTTTTTACCACAAAAATCAAGACAATTGACACAGTT
>VWZD01009382.1:347021-358363 GCA_013396695.1 Sakesphorus luctuosus
AGTTGTGAAAGGAGTTCCTTCTTTTCTTACTATTACCTGCACCTTGCCTTTCGCTTCTGCTCCATAGCAATAGTCACACAGACTGAAAGGCTTTTTATTTGTTTTTGCACTGGCACATCTGTTGCACTCAGTTATTGGATGCCCCATTCTCTTGGGAATTTAAGTTGTCTTTATTAATTGCCTATTAGTAACAACAGATGATGTTGATTAACAGTTTAAAGAAAACAAACAGACAACTACCATTAGTTTTCAAAGCTTCTCATTGAGAGTCATATTTAAGTAGTTCTTCAAGGGCTGTTTTTAAAAGTCTGGCCCATTTTGTTGGTAAGAGTCTGCTACAACATACCAAGCATTCAACTGAGCAGAAAAGAATTTAATGGGACTGTGAAACTATCTAATCAGGTTGACGCTCTGTTCCTGTCTAGTATTGCAGGACATTTTGTTTTCTCCCCATAAAATTTCATGATCAAATAAGGAGGTTCAGGACACAAGTTTTTCCAGGGTTGTACAGTGGTGTTAAATTTATTAAACAGCAGCTAGGACTCCTATGCCTTACTGTAAGCCAGTAAATACCACGCTATGGGAAAGAGATTTTATAGCCATAGCTTTCACTTTGAGCTCTGAAGGAACAGCTTTTCTGGTTGGAGAGGAAAGGGCTTGCTCCAAAGTCATTATTTTTCTTTTATTTTGTATATCAAATATAAATGCTGGTTGGCCCATTCCTGCTCCAAACCACCATCATGTACAGGTTGTCTGTCACTGCAAATGGAAAACAGGAATGCTTTTAGTCCACTACCACTTACCAAGTGATGCTGTGTTAATATCACTTGTTGACCCACTATCTTTGTTCAGGTACAGGATGATGAAGCTCCACCATGCACTGCTTTCCCCAGTAAAGCCTACTCACTAGATTTCTTACCAGCTTTGTTGTCACAACTGCGACATTCCTTTTTACCATTTCTAACTCTTCTAGATGTACCTGTAAGAAATGGTTTGGACACATGGTTTGCACACATACTGTAACATTTCTCTTTTGACCTGCCAGATTTAGCATGGAAGAGGCTTATGGTCCTTGCAGTTCTAGATTAACACATGGCCAGATGGAGACTTTGCAGGATAATATCCCTGAATGGATTGAGGAAACTTCCACAGAATCATAGAATAATTCAGGCTGGAAGGGACCTCTGGAGGTCACCTAGTCTATCCTGCTGCTCCAAGAGCTCTACTTTAAATGTAGATCAGATTTCTCAAACCATTCCAATCTCAAAATGAGCTGGTGTCTGCCAGAGACCATTAGTGACACTTCCCAGAACAATAACCATATATAGCAGCTTTCCAGTAATTCAGCCAGAGAACAAACAGGTTTAATTACAGCCACTATACTTTCACTGTTGGGTACTTCCATGACAGAGGATAGTTCACTATACACGTATCTTTCCCTGCAGAAGAGAGGCAACCAGCTCAATTAGATAGTAGTTGAAGACAATCAAAGGCTAAAAAGTTTGGTGCCCTGAGGTTACAGACTACTCACATGTTAGTTTCCGATTGGTAGTGCACTCAAGTCACCTTCAGCCTGTCCCACCCCTGGAGCATCCAACTGGCCTTTCCTCTTTGCAAACTGTCATTTGTTTCAAAGTCTTTCAGCATTAACTAAATGAACTGATAACATATTCTGCTGCAGCATTTTTGCTTATATAAAAACAAAATCCCAAGCCATTAGAAAGCAAATATTATTTGCAATGTCTGCAGCATTTGAGGCCCCAGGTAAGTGTCTTGTTGATACAGCTGTGATCCCCTTGGGATGAGTCATTCTGTGGGCTGGCAGTACCACATTTTCAACAAAATCGGGAAGGCTCCTACAACGCCACTGCATTTTCAGTCACCTTCTAACAAAAGACAACTCAAACATTTCCCAGTTACAGAGGTTTTAAATTAGATAAACAAACAGGTAAAATGCACGTGGGGAAAAAAAAATCACCACAGTGATAGAGAAGACTAATAGATTTAGAAAAGGGGTTCAAAGAAAAATTTTTTTCTCACAAAGTTATTCTCTCTTTTGGGGATTGGGCTAGGTTTTTCGTCTATTATTACTGTAAGACAGGAGAGAAGATTTTGCATTATCCAAAGAGGAGGGATAATGCAAAATCAAAGTTAATTTAATTTTCAGGTTTCCTGCACTGAAGATTATAAAGATTTGTCCTTCAGTTTCAAAGAGCAGGTTTCACTGGGGGCAGGGGGGGAAGGCAGATATTTTTATATCCACTATTCATGAAATCCTTGGAAGTTATTTTTGTGTGTGTGAAAGTAAGCCTGGATGAAATTTAGAAAAGAGATGAAACCTGAAAGAAGCTCCAGATCAGCTACCACTTACATTATTAATGAAGAAATTAGGATTTTCCCCCTTTAAATTCTCCTACTAGCACCTACTAACATTACTCTTCTTAGTGTCAGAGTACATGGGGTTTTAGACAGAGCAGCACACAGTTCACTAAATCCATGCATAAAACCAAGACCAGAGACACTTGCATCCTAATTCCACTTTTATTATTCTCAATAAAATGGAGTCTTTGAAAACCATAAAGGATCAGTGATACTAACAAATACATCTTCCAGCTGTTTTAGGCATAATGATTGTATGACTAATGCACAGGTAAAGCAGTTAGAAAACCAAAACCAGCTTAATTATATACAGACTAGTGATTGACAATACCATTCCAAACTCCTAGTTATACCAAAAAAGGCATCAAACACCACTGTGACTCTAGAAGGAGCAAGGCAACCTGCGCAGTCTCCTGCAAGCAAGACAGGAATCTATCAGTCTATCCGCCTCCTCAGGGAGACCAACATCACCCACGGACGTTACACAGTGACAGGGACCACAGCATTAGGAGGTGTGATATTCCCCCTTGACCTCAAGGACACACGATCGCCTCAAGAAAACTTTTCCATTCCCTGGATACTCTGACCCTGTAGATCTCCCCTTGCATAGCAGTTTTGCACTAGGGCTTGGCTGGGCAAAGGGAAGATCTTCCTCCAGAGCGGAAGCTGGCAAGCAGGCCAGGGAGGGCAGCTCAGGTGAGGCAGGGGACAGGAAGGGCACAGGACAGCACAAAGCAGGGCTATGCCAGAGTACACAGGGCAGCCCAAAGTAGGATTTGAACAAGCATCCAGGGTAATATCAGCAGCTCATCAGTTTGATAATGGTGGTGCATGTTATTTGAATCACAGAATTCCGGTGGTATTGGTACATCAGCCACTACAAAAAACTCTGGAAGCGGCTTGGAGAATTTAGACACAGCTCTCATGAACTTCAATGAGGATGATGCATCTGTCTCTAGCGGTTGCTTTGAAGCTCTCGGCCAAAATTATTCTTAGCCCTACTGTCATGCATGTCCCCAAAGAGACAAAAAAAGAAGGTGCGAGCATGTGAGACCGAGAGCGGACGTGGTTGAGGAAGTGAGAGACCAAGCAGAGCCTGATCTGGGAGCCCTGCAGAAACGGATCATGTCCCTCAGGCTTTATGTTATCAACACTTTTTGGGGAGTAAAGAACAGGCCTTTTTCTCTTAGCAGAATGAGGGAGCCAGCCTGGAGCACTGGGCTGCAGACACTAAGCTGCTTTCAGCAGGTTCTCAGATCATTAAATTCAGCTCCACTATCTCTATCTGACCCTGTAGACATAGAAAACAGAAGAAGCAAGGCAGAGAAAACAGTATAACAAAGAAGAAAAGTGAAAAAATATTTGCAACAGCTGAATGTGCAAAGACTGCAAATCCATTTTCTTATGCATCTATGAAATGTTTATGTTTTCCCAGCAAGCACCTGTATGTGAAAAAGGAGAAATTCAGCTCTTAGCTGAAGGTAACCCCTTTTTGCAACAGTGCAGCTCAGTATTGAGGTACCTTACTTTCCATTGTCCAAACAGGACCTTTCACTGACCTGCTTCACAAGGTTGAATTTCCTTTCCTGACTGCATCTGTATTCTTTACTTCTCCATGGTGTCTTGCATCATAGCAATGCTGATATCATCTCCTGCTTCTAGTTCAGAAGGTCTAGAAAGCAATCTCTAGAGCATGTTAATAATAAGCAGTGTGCATCAGACTCCCCTGGATCTTGGATCACTTCTTCAGGGGATTAGAAAATACCTGCATGTGAAAATGTGCCTTGCAAATATTTGTATGTGACCAACTTCCCATCCTTGTGGAACTAAACCAAGCAGTCAGAACTCCCTGAGCTGAATAAACAATACACATGGAGCAGCTCCTGCAGTTTGGAACAACCCTCTGTGCCTCATAAAGGCATTTCATGGAGCGGAGACAAGAATTAAAGTATTTTAGATGCAGTTTATGTAGATCCTAGAAATAAGATGTCTGAAGGTTAGTAAAAAGCCAACGTCAGTAATTTTATATGCCAAGGAATTAATTAACTTTTTTTTGTTTGTTTCTTCATTGTATCTCCAAGGGCAGAATGCTATTTGAAAGCCTGAACTCAAGTGAGCACAGATATTGTTGGTTTACATTCCTTATTTGCTACAACTCTCCTTGGAGCCTGACAGTTTGAAATTACATTTTCATGTTGGACCTGTATTTTCACAAATCCTGGAAGTTAAATAACTCTTAGAATAACAGAGAAGATATTACACTGCCAGCTAGACCTGATATTCTCTTTCATTATTTGTTCCTATAAATAGGTATGATCTTTACTTTCTGGAACATAGTCTCATGTAGAGCAATACCTTTTCCTCAGATGGCATCAAGAAGCACAAAGCAAGCTTAAAGTTCTCCATTCTGCTAACTCCATCTCCCTTCAAAGCTCTCACAACAGACTGGACAGATGCAAGGACATGTAATCATGTTGCCACAATTCTGGAACTAGAAAATATCCATTTTTTCATACTAGGTCTCCCCACTGTTTTGTTCCCTTTCTGCACTTTCTCAAAATAAACTGTAGGATTACTAGATTCGCAAAGACTGCATGCATAGAACAGGAAGATTTCCACAGCCTCTCTAATGCCCAGGAGACTGTCAGATTCAACAATTTGGTTAATGGCAAAGGTGATGCATAGTGGTGTTGAGGAGTACATCAGATAGCTCAGTTTGTAAGCTGTAGACTGAGATGCAGATTGAGCTCTGGGTGGGAGCCGAAGACAAGAAGCCATGAAATGCTAACACTTTCTTAAGCAAAGGGCATGAAGACTGGTAGTGCCTGCCAGGCTGATGGACGCTTGGACACACAGCAGCAGTGGACTCGTGAGACTTGCACTCAGATTGGACTGTGAGGGTATAAAAGCCCAAGGATTCCTTTGTTTGGGATCCTTCCTCGGAGCCACCAGCATAAGCTGTTTCTGTTAGCATGCTATGAGTAAACAGCTTTTTGGAACCAAACATCTGAGATTCTGCCATGGGAAATCTGGGCTCGAGCCAGCAAGGAAACCCGGTCTGACTGTGTGAGTGACTGTGTGCAGGGAGCCTAGAGGGGACCCATCGGGTCACTGGAGCTGCCCGTGGTGAGGGGGCTTCAGTCCCAGCAGTGAAAATCTCTGGTGCTGAGAGTGTGTCTGCCAGAGGGCCATCTGAATGGTCAGACAGGGAAGTTTCCTTAACACTGGAAATTAAATTAAATTAAATTAAATTACTACTCGGAATTTCTGTTTGATGACATTTCATTTCCTATGTAGCATTTAAATTTCAAGATAGCAGTATAACTTTTCATTGCATATTTCTTCAGTGCCACAAACATCAAACTTAAAAAATCACACATTAGGTCTTAATAACACATTTGGTGTCGAGGAACCTAGGGCTCTTAGTTTTGCCCCTGAGAAATACAGTTTCCCTAATCACATGAAACAAAAACTCACTTGGAAAAAAAAGCACATTTCAATTGTTCTACAAGTCAGGCTATGGAACTTGGGTTCTATGAAAAACATACAAGCCCCAGGACTAAATCTATGTGAATGGACTTATACTAGCACTCTAGAAACAAAAATGTTTTTCCATAGCACAAGAGTCTGAAACATAGGCAATGAAAAATTAAATTTAAATCTAGTTTGGTAGGATTTTTAAAACATTTTTTAGAGCAAAGGCTGTCCCTTGATTTATATGTGTGGTAGGTCTCAATCAGGACCATGACACACTACCAGAATTTACACACATCCAAATGCAGACCAAAGATGGTTAAACACAGGGTTTCTGTCACTGAACTGCAAAAGTCCAAATATCCATTCATGCACCAGGATTAAGAAAAGCCAACATGGAAACTAAATGCTTTCCAGTCAGTTGATTCCAACTAAAATGTGCTTAAATCGTTCAGTTCAGTAAAATACACTGTGCATAAAATAATGCCTAAAGAAAATAGTGAGCATGGCAGCCTGCAGTGAAAAATGGGAGAGAACTTTTTCACCACTGTTTGGATATACTGTGTGTATATGCAAAAATTATTTTTTTCATGAAACAAAAAAAGATTGAGTGTACAAAAATCAGAACTTACCTAGTAGACAATAGTCCTGAACTTCCTCACACCTGATCTGCATCTTACTTTGGAATTTGTCATTAATACAGCAGTTGGATCAGCTCCTGGATCAGCACAGTTCTGAAGTATCACATATGTTTAAATAATGCCTTGCAATTTTACAGCCTCTAAAATTTAATGACACTAACTTTACATTGATTAATTTAGGGTGTTATAAAATTTCCTGCTTGTATCATCTTTGGAAAATGCAAAGGCAGCTGGATATAGTCACTTTTTGCTCTGTGTCCTCCAGACACAGGCACAACCCATCAGGTCATAGGATGGTCGCAAAAGCAGGATTTGCTAACACATATTTGAGGAAGACCACACCAAAGCAGTTCTCTGCTGTGCCTTTTAGCACCTCTTGGGATAATTCCATTGGGGAGGAAAAAAACCCCAAAACAACAAAACAACACAACTTCCTCTCCACCCACCCACCCCCTCCCCAAGAAAAAACAACCACAAAAACTAAAAATAATTTAAATTCCTCAGCTGTTCAGGGCACTAGGACTATTGAAGGGGAGGAATTGCTCAGTACATTTTCCATCTCACAGAAACCACAGTCACCATCACTATGGTAAACTTGGGTCAGGCAGTGGCATCCTATGCATGGGTTGAAACTACTCATGTCCTCCTGCCCAGACGCGTGTTTGTTTAAGGAGATGATAGCTGAGCTCAGGAAACAGCAGTTCATTTTCAAATGGCAGCTGCCCTTCCCTGTGCACAAGACCTGTACAAGAGCCTTGGTACAGTTAAAGCTACTCTGTCCTACCATGGTTTGGCCTCACAGGTGTTGCGGTTCAGTTTTCAGAAAAACTGACAAGCAAGATAGGGCTATGAGCCAAGCTGGTCTGATTTCTACACTTATTTTCTCCAACAGCTTAGTTCACTCAGAGGTGTGACTAGATGTTTAGACATTTGTGAAACCATGAAGATCATTTATCAATCTTAGGGTGCACAGCACCATTTTCAGAATTACCTGTGGTCTGCACTACACAGATAGCTGTTGCTACCATGTCTGTGACCTGCTTTGAGCAGTTCAGGTACTCAGACATCTTGCAAACAAACTAACACTGCAATTTAGACATCAGCAGATAATCATGGGCTAGCTAAACTTGATACTCTGGGGTAATTTCTTCATATGCTTAAGCTTTTATTCACCAAATTAATTAAATAACTATTTAAAATTAAGGCAGTTTTAGTTATGCACTACACTGTAAAATCTGAAAGCAGCTTGCACCTCTGGAGCATCCTGACCTGGAAATAGGAAAGAATTTGGTGATAGGATGCATTTCCTGAAGTGGAAAATGAATCAACCTTTGAAAGATTTCCTTTGCTCCATCAGGTGTGCTTTATTCATAAAATCTCTCTCAAGGGAAAATAAAATTTGACTGCAGGTATTTCAAGGTTGCCTGGCTGACAGACCTGTTTAAATCATCTATGCTGGCTAAGAAAACAAACTCCAAATGTCCTGAGTAGCGAGCAGCCCTGTAAAAGCTGGGGCCAAGGGCAGCTGTGCTACTCTGTGTTTGCAGGTTTTAAGCACTGTCATATCTCTCTTGCAGTCTGGAGGTGAACTTGGCTGCAGGGGAGAGATATACCCACGCTATTAGTATGAACACATACAGAAGTTAAGATGTAGCAGGACAGGTCTCAGTGAGGACAGTCCAAAACCCACAGTATATGTTCACACAAATTTTGCGCATAGCTCAGAAGACCCATGGAAGCCCACAGGCTTCTGGAGGCATCATACACTAGTCTTACCAATTCTGCTTCAGCTGGAAAAAGCTGCACTCACAGTTCCAGTGAATACAATCATAAGGCATGAGCAATAATGTCAAGTCCAAGTTTTATACTTAGAAGGGGCTTCTTAGTGATGCTCTTGCCCTTCCAACCACCTCCTAGGAAGTACAAGGCCAAAAGCATTACAATGACCTGGGCATTCTTGGCAGCTTGTGACACATTAGCCAGATGCCACGATTAAACTCGAGCACATTATCTGCAAAAGACACGTGTTTCAGACAGCCACGGAGACACTGATGGTAGGTGGGCATGAAAAGAGGGATTTTAACTGGCAGAATTAGGGAAGAGACTACCTTTTAGTCATGATATCTGTACTGATAGGTTAAGGCTTCCTCAAAAGACCTGCCAGTATTTAACATGTGCACTCATGCTGAAGGACAATTATTTAAACAACTGCCTGAGCGTGCTTTTAAGAAATTAGCCAGAACTAATGTCAGTGAAAGGGGAACAATCATTAAAACATTCTCAAAGCTTTGTAATATGTCTTAAAATAGTGTCCTTGAATATAGCAATGCTAGGAGATTAAGATCCAATATCTCATAATCTACTGTGTCTTGGAACAAGTACTTTAATACTATTGGAAATGTGCCCTCTTGAATTTTTGACTGCATATTGTTTCCATCTCTAGTTGTAATGAGTCTCAAAGTCCCCTCTCCTAATACATCTCCTAATACATTATTGCTTGCCATAGATGGGTATGATTTGGCTTAGTAGGCCACATTTTGAGCTAAAACAGATGATTGGTTTTGGTTTGTTAGGGGTTTTACTAGTTTTAAGATGATACCTTTTAAAAGCAGTTTAGACAACTGGCTATTAATGCAGAGCAAGCCACTTCAAAAGTGCAATTTATCACAAGACTCTCCAACTCATGGGTGTGATTTACTCAGCTTTCCTAAAAATGTGATAGCATGTGGCAAAAATTATTTTGCCACTCATCTGGCTATCAACACAACTCAAACATAACTCTACTGTTTATGATTAATGGCATCACCCCATTACATGCCAGTAAGAATTTGTAGCAAACAGCCCCTTGAAAATTCTTATTATAACACCGTTGATCCTTTTTTCCTCAGTTCTTCTACATTACTTAATATAAAAATATCAGTATGTCTGCCATAATTTATTCCCAGACACTGGTTCAGGAGCACTGCATTAGGCTCTGAGTCCCCTACACAAGAAGGATATGGATGTGCCAAAGCAAGTCCAGAGGAGGCCATGAAGATGATCACGTGGCTGGAGCACTGCTCATTTGAAGACGAGCTGAAAGCATTGGGGTTCAGTCTGAACCAGAGAAGGCTCCAGGGAGGCCTTCAATACCTGAAGAGAGCCTACAAGAAAGATGGAGATGGACTTTTTACTAGGGGTTAGAATGATAGAACGAGGGGAAATGGCTTCAAACTGAAAGAGAATGAGTTTAGACTAGACGTGAAGAAAATCTCACTATGAGTGTGATGAAGTACTGACATGGGTTGCCCAAAAACGTTGCAGATGACTTGTCCCTCGAAATGCTCAAGGCCAGGCCAGTTGGGGCTTTAAGCAATGTGGTCGAGTGAAAGGTGTCCCTGCCTATGGCAAGGAGATTGGAACTAGGGGACCTTTCAGGTCCCTTTCAACTCAAACCATCATATGATTCTGTGAAGATTTTGAATAACAAATCAGCAAAATTCCCAACTGCTAGATTATGCAAGTCTACTTGTCTTTATGAAAAAAAAAAATTGTGAGGCTTTTTAAGTTCTGTTCCCTCCACTCAAGCTTTCCTTAGAGATTTTCTTCAGTGATGTCTCTGGGTATGCTTTAACACATTCAGCCATGCAACTTATACAAGCACTCCCCTGGACTTAACAAAATCAGGGCAACAAACATATTTAGGATACTGCTAACATGAGGACAAGTGGTTTTAAGCATCATCTTGGCCACCAAGGACCACAGGACTGAAAAAACTGGAAGGTCACTAACAGCGCCTAAAGACCATAATTTTCCATCATTTTGGTCACATCATCTCTTAAAACTCAGCAACGATGGCCGCCTAAGCAGATGCACAATCCCAAATTTCAGCTCCAAAAGTTTTTAAAGGTATGATTCCAGTTTCCAACACTTCTACTCATTGCTAGCACCAAGAGAAGTTGATCCAAATTTGATATCCAAATTACTATATTCTCTGATCTAAACCCACACAGTTTTAATTTTACCTAACTCAAAGGGTAATGTGCCATTAGTTAGCCTCCTTCAGTTACACACACTGACACTCCTTTCCCTATGTACTGACAGCTGGCACAACAGCTTTGCGGTTCCTTTATCCAGCTGGGAGGTGTATACCATGAAAAATGGTGCTAAACGAGGAGGTGCTGGTGTCTTGGTTTGAGGAGAAAAAAACCAAAAATGTTTACCCACAAGCTGGGGAGGGGGCCTCTTCCACAATAATCACGCTACTCTTTATTAAATTTAGAAGAGGAACTTTAATACAAGAAGGATAACTGTTCTTAACTGCTATGTATATATATATATATATATATGTATATTTATGTAAACAGACCAGAGCAAACCGCTTCCCCAACAAGGGAAAAACAACCAACCAAACAACCACTCAAACAAAGAGGTTATACTTATGGCAGTATCAGTGTTACAGTCCAGGGCAGCCTGCAGTCAGCAGTGAGGCGCAGTCCGGGCAGGCAAGCAGAAGCCAAGGGCGAGGCGCAGTCCGGCACGCAGGCGGAAACCAACAGCGAGGAGCAGCCCCGGCAGGGAAGCAGGCAGGCCAGCAGGNAGAATTTACATAAGAATCTCAAACTACAACAGCTGGAACACAATTCTTTGTGACTGGAACTGCAAATATTTGCATGCTTGTCATCTTCAGCCACTGTAACCATCCTGTAGTCATAAATGCAATCAATCACCTATCTGAAAGTTTCAGGGTAGCCTGTTAATGGTTTTCATACAATTTCCTCTGCTGATTTTGAGAAATCAACACAGGCACAAGAAAGCCTGGATTTGGTTCTTGTCACTTTTTCTTAAGCTAACCTGTGATGACTATTA
>VWZD01009383.1:23741-35024 GCA_013396695.1 Sakesphorus luctuosus
GTTCAGAAGAGGTAATAAAGCAACATAACAGTACCAAAAGATACACAATTTGGGGAAGAGATGAAACAAAGCTTACAGCTACATTAGACTACAAAGCAATCTGCAAAAAAAATATTCTCAAAAAAAGAAGCCCTTTTGACAATAGGAGTTCATCACATAAGTGACCTCTTTGAGTAAGATACAATTGTATCTGTAAATCAGGGAATGTACTAATCTTTAACATAATCATCTGTTGCTAATATACCTCATTTCAGTCTCTCAGCCTATTCTGATGGTTTCCTGTGTTTAAGTATCATCTCTGTTTAGATAAAGCATTTCATTTATGACTTGTCTTTCCTGTACTTATGAAATAGCTCAGATCTGATACAAATTTGGGTCTGTTTTGGGAATGTTATAAAAATTAATCAATTCATAATTGCATGAAGTGCAAAAAATAGCCACATTAAGGAAATTGCATATTAAAGAGGAAAGGATTAAAAAAGCCTAATATTCTCCTTACAGAGTGAGATCACCCTAATTCCACAGAAAATGTAGAAAAGAATGAAAAAAAATTTATACAGAAAAAGTACTAACAACCAGGGTATAGTCTGGATTTTGAACAAGCATTCATATTATGACATACAGACACAGAAAGCTCTTCAGAGGAATTAGCATGCAAAGCTACTTCATTTGTGATAGTCTGAGGAAATAAAAAATGTATTTTTTTCAGTTTTAGTGATGTATCACAACAGCATCTATGTGATTCAGTTGGGAGACTTACTTCTCCTGTTAGTTATAGTTGTCATGTACCCATGAAACCTGAACCTTCAACTTTAATGCAGGTTATTCAGCCTTTTCATTAAAATATTTTGATAGTTTATTATTTTTAAGTTAGGAGAATGAAGCATTGAAAACACAGTGTTTCTGAGACAGAAACACGAACTGTAAAGAATCCAAATTAGATAAGAAATCCAGATCCAAACTATAAACCCTAGATACACAGAAAAACACTTTAGGCTAAATGGCTCCCATCACTCTACAAGGACTCTAAAATATAAAGATATTGTTTTGGCCCACCAGAGGGAGCCCATAATACTTCATGAATGCAAAAGAAATGCATTCACAACTCTACAGAAAAAATAAATGAAAGTTATAGATGCAGTATAGAAATATCTGTGTGTGTATATTTGCACATTTGCTATCTACTGCATAGCAAGTCCTCAAGTAGAGCATTGTGAAAATGAGTTTAATAAGAAATGCATTTCCATGATGCAACACTAGGGACTGATATGTACAACAGTATCTTTAGAATCACAAAATCATAGAATACCTGAGTTGGAAGGCACCCACAAAGGTCATAGAAACCCAATTTCTGGCTCTGCACAGGACCACCCTAAGAATCGTAACACATGCCTTCGCCTTTAGATGAAGACCAGAGAGAAGTATTATGTTGAACAGGAACAAAACCCACTTTGACTTATTATCAATGTAGGCTATGGATAAAATATTGAATACATTAGAACTTAATTAATTTTGAAAAGAGGAGCTGATTCTGATATGAATGTTACTCTGAGTTTAACCTTCCTGGAAAGGTCTTAGGTTCCCAGCTAAGTTCCAAGGCTTGCATTCTGAAAAGGTGCTATGTTAATCATGTATGTATTGCTCTTTCACATAAAAGACAGATCATCAGTCTACTGTAATAAAGTAGGACAAACCAGAACTGAGACTTGTATATTTGTAGGCAGAATCTAGTGGAGATATGTCCTCCTCTTAGATGAGGTAGAACAAGAATTCCAATTACTTCTTACCACCACAGTAATGTAGCAACCAAACATGAGTCAAGGACCTGGCAAGGAAATGCTGATTGTGACACAGTAATATTGACTGAGAAATCTTTTGCTCCCCTGTTGCTCCTAGTAATGCCACTGCCAAAACCTATCTTTCCTCCCAAAATAATTTCTTGACCTTGACTTTATTTTTCTTAACATTATTTTCATATGCAGAGAAGGCCAATCACAAATTACTTAATATAAATTGGGACTAGTTTAGGATTTCTGCTTTTAGACACATAGAGTAAAAATTCTGCAGTCAGTAAGACCTAACTATTTTCAAGTCTGACAGTAGTTTGGAATTGGGATTTTTGGGGATTTTTTTGGTATCGAGTAATAGCAAAGTGACTAAAAATGTTTTAGGTCTTTGGTAATTTCTTGAACAAGAATTGCAACAGTTTTAAATGCCCAGTACTTTTTTTATGAACAAAGTATGATCTTTTAGCAAAAATGATATGGCCGCGTTTTCAAAAAAATATATATTAGATGTTGCATTAAGTAAAACTTCTAATCACTATGAAATACAGGCTTCCACTTTTCAAGTAATTAGCTGTTACTATGAAATAAACACTCAGAAGACGTGTTCTGCACCAATTCATCACAGAATTTAAATAATACTTCTTACTCAAAAATTATTCTCATTATCACAAATATCTGGTTTGTTATGCTAACAAATTTCAAGCATCTTATGGTGCCAGCAGCTCTTCCAGGCAGCATTAGATATTGTGCACCATTAGCTAGTTATCAATTCTGTTATTAAACAAAGACTAAGCAGATGTGTCTCTCAACTCATAAAATCTTTCTAATCCAAACT
Organism: Sakesphorus luctuosus; assembly: GCA_013396695.1. NCBI lineage: Eukaryota > Metazoa > Chordata > Aves > Passeriformes > Thamnophilidae > Sakesphorus > Sakesphorus luctuosus. The sequence continues at coordinate 26,364 of VWZD01009383.1, forward strand.
TACGCAGTCTCCCTATAGTTGTACTCAATTGATTAACTCCATCCTTTTAGCAATAAACCACTCATTTACTTTAGCAATCCACTAAAACTTGAGTTAAAATGCATCATGTATCCCCTTCTTGGGCCTTAAATAATTATTCATGTCTACTACATCTTCTAATCTGTTTCTTAAAGAACAACTGTAGCCCTTCATAATTTAAAAGGATGTCAAGATAAGTCTTAACCAAAAAAGTTGAATGTTTTGAAAGGAATACAATGACAAATGTTTAGATATTAGAAAATGAACAGCTACTTCCTTACTATCTGTCAGACTGGTGACTCAGTCACCAAAATTAAAAATGGAAAACTTGACAGCTTAAGGATAGATGGCAAAACTGGCTTACATGCTGCAGTGCTGAGCATCACAAAATTTTCTGTGATCTGGATGGCTCCCACGCTGGATCTAATCAGTTGACTCACACCTAGACATACCAGTTTGGTCATTTAAAGTGTGATACATAATCAGGAGCACATTGACCCAGTTACAGGGATCTTTACTGGCCACAGCAGTAGGACAGGCCTGGAGACTGTTTACACAGAGGCCTGATAGAAGTCATGCAGACAAATAACTTTTTCTCAGTAATGATTTTACTTAGATTTTTCAGTCTGTCAAGACAGAAGCAGCTCTGGATATGGCAAAATGTACATTTCTAGGCATTTTTCTAGGCATTTAGGTTATTTCTACAGAAGAAGGATTTTTTTGAAATAAAATCTATGTATTTTTGAAAGCACACGCAAAACCATAATTTGTCTATCAGCTCCAGGTTCTATTGAAGCACAGGCTTAAATATTTAATTTCGTGATGTTGGGGTTTTTTCTCCTTTCACACAGCACAGAGTTTAAAGAGGCTAGAGAAAGATTAATTTGGGGATTAGACATTTGCTTAACAATAGAAGTTCTTGCCTCACAAGGAATCCTGGAAAGTTTTGTCTAGTCCAGAACAGCCATTGTACAAAGAGTACAATGTTTCTCAGTTCCTGAGAAAGTTTCATATACTCCAGAATCTCATTTTCTGTAATTGAATTCATTCTAAATTGAACACATGCATATGTTTAGTATCCTTATCTCAAATAAGTTACCTCCCTTTTTAGGTCCGCATTATGATCTACTCTTGCATCCTGTGCAAGGGAAGTACTCATTGAACACAAATATTGCTGTCTGGGGAACATTCTTAAAAGAAATATCAAGTGCAAACAATTCTGCTTACCTTCACATCAGCTGCCAGAGAAAACCTAGTCCATAACAGAAGCTTTTCTAAAGGTCCTGGAGAAAGAGAAGAACATAGGTTCCCTGGTCTTGAGTGAGATCATTAATCTGGAGAGAGGTCATAAAGGATCAAGAGGCTTGTAAGAAATATGAACCATTTTGTAAACTACAGTATGTATTGCAAGCCATTTCTGGGAGTATCATCCAAGTGGATTAGTGATCCTGGCAAACTCATATTTTCACTTGAAGAGTTTTGGTGTTTGTTTGTTTTTTTTCCCCAAGAGCTGAGTTCATAAATGACCAGGAAATAACAATTTGAAAAAAAGAATTGATAATTACATACAGCAGTTGATGAAACAAAATCTAAAATTACTAAGGTTTTCATAAGAATTTCATAATAGAAAGCAACAGGGAAAACCAGTCTAAATGAAGTGGTACTAAATTAAAAATAAGGAACAAAGAGGAAATACGTGTTCTAAATTAAAAGTTACTGGAAGCAAAATAAATTTCAGAGTCTTCATGGACAACTCTCTCAGAAACAAAAAGTAAGATCAGATTGCTAACAACTGTTAGTCAAAGAATAAGAACTAAAACAAATATTTATAAACTCTCGTAACAACAGTTTAAGTTGTGATATCCCATCTTAAAAGATATGAAACAGAACTATAAAAGACAGAAGACAAGAAGGGTGCTCAGGAGTATGGAATGGTTTCTGTAAAAAGAGTAAGAAAAGAGGCTTTTCACTGTGAGAAGGAGAAAGCCAAGAATTTGACAGCTAGGTATGAAATATTTATCAGCTTGAAGAAAGTGAATAGGTATGGCTATTCACCCTTTTACATAGAGACGACCTAAGTGGAGCCAAACAAAATTAACATCCAATGAATTTAAAGTAGAAGTTAGTATTTTTTAAACAAAACAAAATTAAATTGTGGTACACACTGAAACAGTTACATTAATAGAAGAGGAGAGAGATAAGAAATAATTATGAGAGCCACCCCTGAAAACAAAAAGATCTCTGAAGAAGAAGTCGGAGGTGGTGTTTCAGGTGTGGGAGCAGAGACTCTGGTGCAGCCTGTAAGAGGGACAAGGGGGGAGAAGATCCTTCATTGTGATCCATTAAGGACTCCATGGACAGAGCAGGGAACAATGTGAGGAGAAAGGAGTGGCAGAGGTGAACTGTTATGAACTGACTGCAACCTTCCATTCCCCATCCTTCCTTTTTCTGCTTGGGCTGTGGAGTCAGAAGATAAATAAGTCAGGAATAAAAGACTGAAGTTGAAATTGGAAAGAAGGGTGTGAAACATGGTTTAGGTTTTGTCTTCATTTCTCAATATCCAACTCAATTTATACTGGTAATAAATTAAAATACTTTTCCCCAACTTGAGGTTGTTTTATCCATGAGGATAACTGGTAAGTGATCTGCCTGTCTTTATCTCAGCTGATGTTATTTTCTTCTCTTCCTCTACCATGTTGAGGAGGGATAGATAGTGACAGAGTGGCTGGGTGGGTGCCTTGAAGCTGGCCAAAGTCAACCAAATAGAAGGGTCTGTCAAGGTCTACTGAAAAACACTAGATGCAGTTTTCAGTTCAAAAGATGTCCAGAAACTTCAGATTTCCAGAAAATGAAAGGTTGTAAGAATGGAAGGACCAATCTATATTTCTGTGGGTCTTTTTCTTAATCTGTAAGCAGCTAGTAGATGTCCTGAGAGACGCGAATTTGCTCAATCTCTGCTAAGAAAATTTTTAGGTAAAGATGTTATATCTCAGCCTCACATCTGAATTGTAAAACTTAACTTTGTATTTTATGCAATGCATATGAGCAAATATCTCTGTCAGAAATGTTCTTGAGTTTGAGAGTGGTACAAAAATGTACACATATGGTATGATATGTGTGTGCAGGCAACATATTTGGAAGTGACTGTGATGCAGTCTAGGTGGTAGAAGATGAAAGTCATACAATATACTGATAAAGGTGTATCGTATTTCCTCACATGAGTCTTTCTAAAGGAACAAATATGCTGACCTCAGGTGAGGTTTTCAACTGAAGATATTTCCCCTCACGTACCTGTTTTTCTACATGGCATGAAGCACTAAGGCACTGCACAAGGCTGCATGACATTGCCACATTTCATTGTCCACAAAATAAACATGGATCTGAGAATCCAGTGAGGGCAGACAGAAGGCTGTCAAGAAAATCATCTAGGTGAAATACAATGAAATTCTCTCACCACTCTTAGTAAAAAGTAAAATAATTAAGTAACCGTACATTCATGTATAACTCTTCAATAACTCAACTGCAACTTAAAAAGAAAGGGGAAAATGAATCAGTAAGGAAACAGATTTCAATGTCAAGCACTAAAGGGATAATTATAAACAATAGAAAGGGCTTTTTTAATTATGAAAAATACCATGACAGCGTGCTTTTAAATTATATATAATGGAAAACAAGGTGAGTCACGTAATCATACTCCTTTTGACACATAACAATCTTCATCAGTGATCTTCATCCTGCCCTCACGTCAAGACTGTAAAAGGGGGGCAGGCTCCCTGAAATATGTGAACATGAATCTAATCTGGTACACTGAAAATTCTTGTGCACTCTCAAGAATTCCACCTTTTGAAACCACTCAGCGTAATGTAGAACAACTACTTAAGATATAAAATAATCATTGAATATCTCTTAATTATAAAAAACTAGCATATAAGATGGAAGACATCACAGATAGGATATTCATGATATAACATAAAATCCCTTCAGACTTTGCCAAATGTAGTCTGAGGGAACTGATGTTCGGTGTGTCAGTGTTCTGACTAGTTATACACTTGGTAAAGACAGACAAAATATAACCACTACAGCTAAGCCAAAGCATTAACTTTGGAGTTCTTCTCTGGGTACAACCCCTTGTTCCAGGGGAGAAGCTTGTGTGCCCTCATGAGGTTGAGAGCTATGCTGGTGGTGGTTTGTGCCTCCGGTAGGGTCTCCCATACCAGACAGGTCTCAGCTGAAGGGTCAGAGAAAGTGTGCCCACGGACAGGACAGGCTTCCTAGCCCTATGGCAACCATCCTAGAAGAAGGACAACTGTAACTCCGAACACGGGCAGATGGAGCTTGCTTAGCCCTGTAAGGCCATCCATCTAAGAGAAGGATACTCTAACCAAACCTACATCCTCAGGTATTTGCTGTCACCATCCGTGGCAGATGAACTTTAGGAGTAAAGGGTGGGGCCAGTTCTGTGCACACTGTGTCTCACCTAAAAAATCCATTGTGCAGGCTCGAAGAGCTCACTGACATTGCAAAGTCCTTTGCTTAACCAAGAATCTGAGAAATACACAAACTTGTGAGAAATTGTGTGGATGTAGAATTTACATGAAATCTAAAAGACTATGCCATTGATTTCAACAGGTTATAGAGTATGCTGAAGTCTGTTCTTTTTTCAAGACTGCTCAGTTCTAAAAGTTTCAAAGAAAGGACAATAGTTCACTTTTGGCAGACACATAATAATTTGTATTAATACTATATCTATCCTAATCTCTTTAGTTAAGTGTGCTTATACACCCTCCATAATGCAGTTTAATACCTCCTAATTTGAAGTGATAATTAGAATTCTGAGCATTTCTGTTGTCCTATAACTTATTGCACAAAGGTGTGGATCCCCTATCAGTAGAAATCTTCAAGGCCAGGTTGGATGGGTCACTGAGCAACCTGGTTGAGCAGCCTAGGTGGCCTCCTTGCCCATAGTGGAGGGGCTGGAACTAGGCAACCTTTAAAGATCTTTAAGGTCCCTTCCAACCTAATTCATTATATGATGCTATGAAATTTTAAACACCTCTAAGAATTATACAAAATTATTGGTCAGAAGGAGAATATGTGGGTCACTGCATTTACAAATATGCCTTGATGTTTTTAACAGACACTTTTTGCTTTCTTGGATGTTCTCTTGTTCTCAAGCTTTGCAATAGGAAAAAAATGTCCTTTGCTATTTCTTCCCTAATGTTTACTATTTTTCATTTTTTATCCTCTTTCTTCTTCTTCATTTCCTTTCTAAGATTAAAAAAAATCCCTTTTCAGTTTCTCTGAAGTGTTTTTCAACTCCCTTAACACACTCCTCTTCATAATAATTTCCTTCATCTTTCACTGAATATTTTCAACTTCTGCAATTCCTTTTCAAGATAGGGAGACTCATATTACTAGAAAATTGAAAATTTTAGTTGAGACTCTACTGCTATTTTCTTTCCAATGGTAACATACTATCTGTATAATTCCCTCTTTGGGATTTGAAAGTTTTTTAAGACAAAAGCTGGATAGTCAGAGAAGTTTTTCCTTGGGCTGTCCCCCTAATGGCCAAGTTTATATAGCAGAGATAGATCTGAAGTTTCTCATGGCACTTAGGAACACCTAAGTAATCCTTATGACCTGATACAAAGGTATTTCATTAATCCTATTCTGCTTTGGTTATATATGTGCTTAAAACATTATATAGGACCTAAATATGGAATTCCAATGTGCTCTGCCATCAACACCTACAGTCAGTTTAATCTCAGTCTTTGCTTGCTTTCTTTTGCCTAGTATTTACCCATGTCATTATGTCTTTGTTCGCATTGTAACTATTTAACTACTGTAATAGCCCGTTCACATGACCACTTTTTACAATTCTCATTAAAGTAAATGCTGTCTTTCTCCACCTTCCAATACTTTACCAAAATGCTCAAACAATTCAACTAAGGAACATGTAATTTTTATTTGCATAAAAAATAATGTGCACAAAATATCCCCTATCAGAGGATAATCTTCAGAATATTTTCACTGTAAAGTTTGGTATAGAGAAACATAAAAGATGAGGATGAGTGTAGGCAAGGGTCACAAAATGGGAATTCTCAACAAAGAGCACAGATTTTAACTACTTGACCAGCTCAAGTAACCAACAGAAAGTGCTTCTGAGAAAGCAGTTAGAAATCTCATCCTTCCATAGGTCTTACTCCTTGTCAGCAGGTTTTTTACAGCACTAAATCCTCTTCTAAACACCTGAACTCCCAATTTTCAAGGATCAGAAAAGGTCAAATATTTCTAACAAAAACTAGGGGAAAAATGTTTCTTTACACTACTGCTTGCTATTTAATAGATTTGCTGTTATGACAAATGATGAGGTTTGAGAAAACTCTCTAGTGGCACATGTGAGAGAGTCAGCTTGAATCAGCAAAAGGAGGACCTACATAATAACATCCAGTGACATAACTCAGGAAACCTAGCATGCTTCTTCTGATATGCTTAGACAACAAATGCCACCAGCCTTGAACAGCAGGTAAACTTGAAGTCAAATTAGCACGTTCTGTGCTCTTTGAGGTCCAGTCTGGGAGGAGCAGCTTAGTAAGAGCAGAAAATCTCCAGTGGGGTCAGGGAACCAGCCTGAGGCCATCATGTTATCTTCCTGTCAGCATCCCCTTTATACATCAAATGCTTTAATAATATGTCTTTTTGGAATAGAAAAATATGATTGTTTGACTAGTTTCAGAAAATTCCTATGGCTTAGCAGGTAAACTCTTTTTTCTATATCTTTCATCTTTTCTTTATTATTTAAGAGCAAAGTCATTCTGGAGCAAGGGAGGGGATATGACCAAGAGATGCTCAAAAAGGACTCCAGTCAGTCACTTTAAATAGTTTCTAAATCAAAGAATCATAGAATCATTAGGGTTGTAAAGGGCCTCTAAGCTCACCCAGTCCAACAGTTGATGTAGCACCACCATCATGATTACCACTAACCCATGTCAAGTGCCATATCCACTTTTTTTTAACATATCCAGAAATGGCAACTGCACCACTTCCCTGGGCAGCCTGTTCCAATGTTGGACAGCACTTCCTGTGAAAAGTCTAGAAGAAGGAAAAGAGAGGAAAAAACCCTTCATGTCATACCATGACTTTCCTGCAGTACTAAATTTCATTTGTTATGCAGTTGGCTCTTTAGTTAATACAAATATTGATTTAGGGTTTGAGAGCAGCTAAGGCTAGTGTTTCAGAACAGTGCAGGAAGGAAGAACACAGATACCCCAAAGCCATTTTGCTGTGGGAATAATGATGATGTGTGCTGGTTTAAGGGTAAACCAGCAGAAGTGAACCCAACACAAACCAGATTATAAGTCTGAGTTACAACTTAATAACAATACTACAATGAATGCAATGATACAAAGAGAAATTGGTTTTGATCAACAAAACCCAGAAGTATAACCCAGCACCCTGGGGCACAAACACAATGGTATTCGTTAGCCCTGTTCTGTGCCCCACATGGTCCCCCTGAGTCCAAAGTAAAAGGAAGGGAAATAACCTGTTGGTGCAGATGATGGTTGCGGTCTGGTTGAAAGTAGTGGTCTCCTCCTGTCGAGGTTCTGGTCCTCATGTGGATCCGGCAAGTGGTCCCAGAAGTCCCCAAAGCCCAAGATTATATACCCTCAGGTTCAGGTGGGAACGCCCAGTACCACTCCCCAGGGCAGGGAGTTCCACAATGAATGATCTAACTCTGTGAGTCAGGGTATTTTTGGAATCGTTGCTGGCCCATTAGCAGACACACCTCCTCAGGCTGGGTGTAGAGATGCTAATGACTCCTTGGAGAGGAGTTATCACTGCTCCTATCACACGGGCTTCTTTAGTACCCAGCTTGTAGCCTGAAGGGTCAGGTGTGCCCCGGGCAGCTGCTGCAAATGGTCCATTGCTAACAGTTCAAGAGAAATGGCATAGAGGATTTAGAATACACAGCTTTGGTCACACCCACACAGCTGGCTGGTTGTGGTCCCGGCTAGCAGAAATAGTACATGATGATACCATTTAGTAACTATTCTGTGCCATTGGAGAACTCCTGTTTTGAAAGTCCTGATGTTTTATTTCTGTTTACTGCTAACTACCAAACAGATTGCTAATGGAAAGCTGGATGACTGATACTGTAATAATCATAACTGGAATCTTAGAACTGAACTCTTACAAAGCTAATCTTTCACTACGTTAGTCAATGTAGAAACCTGGTTGCAGTCAAAAATCGTGGGAATTATTTTTCAATTAAAAACCTGAGCTAACATTTCAGAAGAATTAGGTATAAGAGATTTTATCTTGAAAAAGTATTAAAATCCTTGGGATTTTGAGAACATTGGTGTATTAATGTAAAAGGCAGTATTCATAGTGGATAAGTAACAGAGGGAGGAAGTAAATGATTATATTTATATTTTATATATATAATATCTGTATCAATAGTACACAATTCAGTAATCAAGTGAACAGCTCATCTTATAGAATAATTTGAATAGCACTACTTAAATACTTAAATAGGTGCTTTTCAAATTTTACTACTGAGGTAATTTAGTAAGTCAAGAATTGCAATATAAGAAAAGGAAAAGTACCAGTGACCTCACAACTGAAATTTGGCGCATAAGGTAA
>VWZD01009385.1:0-56735 GCA_013396695.1 Sakesphorus luctuosus
CCCCTTCCAGTGCCTGACCACCCATCCCATGAAAAAAAAATCCTCCTGATGTCCAGTGGGCTGGGTGAAGTGCTTAGGAAAGAGTTGACTCACCCCACAGAAAACTAATGGTTAAAAGTGAACCAAGTAACACTAGTCTGCCTTTGGCTGTGGAGGTTTTGGGAATTCAGTGCTCCTGTTGGCAATTTAGCCCAGGCAAAAAGGCACTGCAGCCCCACCCTGATCAGAGAGCTACTGCTAAAGGGAGAAAAGCTGACAGCAAATATTTGTCCTGGGATCAATTCTGTTTAAAGTTCAATGTTTGTAGCAGGGTTGGGACAGGGGGAGGTCAGGCATGGGATCAAGGCTGCATTTATATAAATACAGAGGGATATGCACTGGAAATGCTTGTTTAGAAAAGGAAAAGACAAGAGAATTTTGAGACACACACCATGAGGTTCCTCATTTTTGTCCTCACACTGAGCATTTTCTCGTGTTCGGGTAAGTTGGAGCCACATCCTCTTCCTTAGGGTGGTTTTGGGGGGAAAACACAACTCCACAGTCAACTTGTGATGGAACTGTCCTTGTCCCTCAGGATTTCCAGCCTATGACTATGACCTCCCTGTCGTGGAAGAGGCTCTCAATGCTTCCCTTGCACGGATCAATTCCCAGTCGTGGGGGAGAAACCTCTATGCTGTTGTCAGGAGCCACGTCATAGGAGTAAGTGCACAGACAACAGAGATCCTTCCTCTGACATGCTTTGCTGGGATAGGAAACTCCTTTCCACCCAGAAACCCAGATTTAGTTGGAGTTTGCTGCTTGGAAGACAGTGGGTTTGGTGCATTGCCTGGAGTTATGGCTTTAGGAACTTGAAAATGCTTTGTAAGGTGGTTTGTAATTAAAAATACTTTAGGAGTTCAGGTTTTTCACCCTTAGAATAGAAACCTTTGAAGTATGTCTTGAAGGATTTTGTTCCCAAGTGCTGGTTGGGGCATCAAGCAACTTGAAGGTCTCAGTTGATTAAATGCTCCCACATAATCAGGATTCTTTCTCCAGTCTGTATTTGTCATCTGTCTAAACCACTAAATGTTGTTTAACTCTTCTACGGTCTAACTGCAGGCAGGAAGGGCCTATCTGTTTTAATTTGTGGTGCTCAAAGTCACAGTGGATACCCAGAGTTAAGGAGCGAAAGCTTTTTAATGCAAAGTTAGCACAGGTTAACTGTGTCTCTAGGCAGCCTGGATCAAACCTTCTGCAAGAATGAATGACAAAATGACTTGAATTTATATGGTCAGGTGACAAAACCCCCCCACAATGCTCATTTGTTGTTTGTTGGGGGTTTTTAGGGAGTAGGGGTTGCTTTTCTTATTCAGTTTCTCATCTTGAGCTGGAAACCTTGATTAGACAGTGAGAAGGAGAAAAGAATAACCAAAAAATAGTCAGGCTGTCTAAGTCTTTCAATGTTTTGTACATGCTGCCCATTTGGGCCCCTGAGCTGACATGATTTGGTGCTGGAGCAGGGCCAGAGAAGAGCAAGGAGGCTGGAGAAGGGAGTGGAGCACAAGTGCTGTGGGGAGAGGCTGAGGGAGCTGGGGGTGTTTGTACTGGAGAAGAGGAGGCTGAGAGGTGACCTCAGCACTGTCTGGAAGTGCCTGAAGGGAAGTTGTGGCCAGGTGGGGGTTGGTCTCTTCTCCCAGGCACTCAGCAATAGGACAAGGGAGCACGGGCTCAAGCTCTGCCAGGGGAAATTGAAGTTGGAGAGCAGAAAAAACTTCTTTGCAGAGAGAGTGCTCAGGCATTGGAATGGGCTGCCCAGAGAGGGGGTGGATTCCCCATCCCTGGAAGTTTTTACCCTGAGCTTGGCCGTGGCACTGAGTGCCATGATGTGGTAAAGGGAGTGGAGTTGGCCCAAGGGTTGGACTTGATGACCTCGGAGGTCTTTTCCAACCCAATCCATTCTATGATTCTATGATTTAACTTTTATTTAGTCGCTTTAACTTTTTAATCATTTTAACTTTGATTTATTCACTTTCTTGAGCTCATGGAATGTACTTTCCAAGCCAGGGGTTTGCAATACACAGTCTGGATATTCAACACAGGGCTTTTGGCACCCCAGTTCTCACAAAAGGAGGGATAACATGCAGGGGTAATGCTGTGCCCATCCACCTTTGACAGCTCAGGTCCCCACAGCTCTGAGCAGCAGGAGGATCCAGCAGTGACTGGGGGGTTCAAGTGGGGTGGGATTCAACAACAGTGAGTGAGGTTTCAAGTGAAATTCCTGTGGAAAACTCTCCTGTGTTGCTGTTACCAAAAAACCAGTCTTTTTCAGCTCAAAATTGGGCACTGCCCCCAGCAGTGCCCTCGTGTCATCTTCTGCTTGACAAACATCGATGCAGTGGGCACAGGAGAGTGGCAAACATGAGTTGTATGTTGTGTTGCCCTTCCTTTCACCAGGCTGACCTGTGGAGCAGTGATGCCTACAGGCTGGAGCTGCAGTTCAGCGTCCGTGAGACCCTGTGCTCGAAGGCGTCAGGGAGAGACCCCTCCAGCTGTTCCTTCAGAACTGGGCCTTATGTGGTGAGTGCCTCTGGTGGGAGTGGGAACCCTCCCCTCTGGACAGGATTCCCTCAGGATGGATTGGGAATGCCACTGGTGCTGAAAAATGAGAAATGAGTGGCTTTCTGAGAGCCTGAACAGATCCAACCTGCAGCATGGAGTGGGTGCTGGGTGGGAAGGGTCAGTGCTGGAAGCTCCTCTGCCTGCTCCATGGGAATGCTGTGAACTGAAAGGAGGGTTTGTGCCTTGGAGCAGTGTGTAGTGAAAGTGTCTGTGTGCTTTGGGGCCAAATCCCAGAAGGAATGGCTTCTTCTCCCCTGTATTCTGAGCTGGTGAGGCCACACCTTGAGTGTTGTGTTCAGTTCTGGGCCCCTCAGGTCAGGAAAGAGATTGAGGGGCTGGAGTGGGGCCAGAGAAGAGCAAGGAGGCTGGAGAAGGGAGTGGAGCACAAGTGGTGTGGGGAGAGGCTGAGGGAGCTGGGGGTGTTTGTGCTGGAGAAGAGGAGGCTGAGAGGTGACCTCAGCACTGTCTGGAAGTGCCTGAAGGGAAGTTGTGGCCAGGTGGGGGTTGGTCTCTTCTCCCAGGCACTCAGCAATAGGACAAGGGGGCACGGGCTCAAGCTGTGCCAGGGGAAATTGAAGTTGGAGATGAGAAAAAACTTCTTTGCAGAGAGAGTGCTCAGGCATTGGAATGGGCTGCCCAGAGAGGGGGTGGATTCCCCATCCCTGGAGGTTTTTAAGGTGAGTTTGGCCGTGGCACTGAGTGCCATGATGTGGTAAAGGGAGTGGAGTTGGCCCAAGGGTTGGACTTGATGATCTCGGAGGTCTTTTCCAACCCAATCCATTCTATGATTCTAAGAGCAGGGTTCTGGGAGGACAGGGAGCAAGGTGCAAAGGCTTTCCTACACCTAAGAGTCGTGTTGCTCACTCAGGAGGAAATTTAGCCCATGAGGAGAGGACCAGAACCTCTTTGAGCACCTCCACTTGTGAGCTGAGTAGCTCATGTGTGTGCAGATGGCACCACACAGAATTGTTGGTTATTACTTGGTTTTTTTCAATGGGTATGACTTGGTTTTCTTTAACAACACAAGGGTTGGCTGTTATGGTGCTATCCCTAGATGCTAAACAGACACCATTCCTCTTCTTGGGGCAATATAGTATGAAAGATGGTGTGAGAATGTGTTTTCCAGACTTATGTGCAGGTTTTGCTGGAGCTTCTCTCAAATGGCAAAGACAACTTCTTTTAAAAAGGCAATTTAACTTCCAGAGCTGGAGCTGCCATGGGCATAGCCCTACACTGACCTTTTCATTTGGGGTTGGTGATGCCAGAGCTGTGAGAAGCATGTGGAGGTTTTCTCCAACTCAAGGCTTTGTGCAGCCAACAGGTAGTTGTGGAGCAATAACCTGTGTGTGGTCATGTACAATCTTTCTCGAGTTTCTTTCTTGGAATTTCTTTTTAAATCCTTCTACAGGTTCCCACCCCCGAGGTAGACCCTGAGATTAGCTCAGCTGGTTAAAAGTTGGTTGTTATTATGCCAAGGTCATGGGTTCAATCCCCTGTGTGGGCCATTGACTTAAGAGTTGGACTCGATGATCCTTGTGGGTCCCTTCCAACTCAGAATGGCCTGTGATTCTGTGAAACTCCCACCAGAGGGTTTGTGCTGGAGGTTTGCTCTGAGAGAGGTGCTCTGTTTCCTTCTGTTCCAGCCAACTGCTTCCTGCAGGAGTGTTGTGGAGGTCTCTGGGGAGCAGCTCTCCAGTGTCCTGGTGCGGTGCCGTCGTGGCATCTTCAGCTCCGAATCCATGAGCAGCGAGGAGGTAAGGAAAGGGAAACTGCCTTTTGGGGGAGCAAAGAGAGAAGGCAGATCTTTTAGAGACAAGTCAGGTGTCTGTTTGTGAACTGCAGCTTCAAAACTGGAAGTCTTGATCAGAGAACTGGCTGTGGTTTGAGATCCAGCTGCCTCCTATTCCGCTTCCCTTTCCATCAGCTCAGGGGTTTGACCTCTGTGGATCCACACTCTGGATCTCTGCAGCATTCTGGCACATCCAACCCCAACACTTCCTTCCTTGAGTGTGTGCCTGCAGAGCAGTGATTGGCATGTCTTGGGCAGAAATAAATCCTGATGGCTTTGGCTCCATCACCAAAGCCAGCTCTCAGCTGAGCATCCCATCCCATCCCAGCTTTGCTCTGCTGAGATCTGCGTGTTCCCTTTCTGAGCTCTTGTTTGGTTTTAAGGGTGTGATGAAATGCTGCCCAAACCTGGCAGTTCCTGCTGCCTGATTTAAAAATCATGCCAGTGTCAGCTTTATCCATGAAGTGACACCTGAACCTGGGTGTCTGCACTTCCAACACAGCTCTGCACTGGGGGTTGTGCTTGAGGGAACAAAGTTTCACAGGCAAGAATATGGACAGCTTTAATTTTGGAAAGTGTAAGGCACTAAATAAACGAGTTGAATTAAACAATCACAGAATGGTTGGGGTTGGAAGGGATCTGAAAGCTCATCCAGTCTCATTCCCTGCCATGGGCAGGGACACTTTTCACCAGCCCAGGTTGCTCCAAGACCTGTCCAGCCTGGCCTTGGACACTTCCAGGGATGGGGCAGCCACAGCTTCTCTGGGAAAACTCTGCCAGGGCCTCACAACCCTCACAGGGAAGAATTTCTTCCCAGTATCGCATCTATCCCTGCCCTCCTTCAGCTTAAGGCCACCCCCCTTGTCCTGTCACTACAAGCCCTTGCAAATTCCCTCTCCAGCTGCCTTGTAAACAAATAGGACTCTGTGTCACCTTCCCTTGGCTGGAATTGCCAAATTAGCTTGTCATTTATTCTTTTTTTCCCTCAAAATCTCTATTCAGAGCTAGTTGGTGGGTGCACCACAGGAAGGCTTGATTTGCAGAGCAGATCAGAGCATGTGAAGCCCTGAAATGTGGAACACAGTGTTGGATGTTCAGTCAGTCCTCTGTGGGCTGACAGAACTTGTTTAATAGGGCACTCAACACAAACACTTGCTCTTACAAGCAGACATCTTCCTGCAGGTCTTCCTTAACCAGCACTTAAAATTCAGTGCTGCTGCCAATAGTCCTGCTGGGGAATATATTTCCTGCAATGTTAATAAGGACTAAATGCCAAAGGGAATTATTGCATTTGAAAAGGGAAGTGTTTCCCCTGCAGAGAGTGCTCTGGAGCTCTTGCTGGAGAGCTGTGACTTGGCTTAAGGAACCTCAGCCTGGCTGAGATGGTTTTGGTGTGGCTGTGGTGGTGTTTGGGGAGAAGGAATTCTGGTTGACTGAGGCTGCTCAGGAGGATTCCTGCACTCAGAATAAACCACAACCGAGGTAGCAAAGCTAATTTATTAGTGAGCAAAGTAAATCCATCCTGTTACTTGTGATAGGAAACAACACATCCTGACCCTTGGAATCTTGACAAACTGCTGAGCAGGAGGAGATGGAACTGGCACTGGGTGGGAGGGGCAGGCAGGTAGTGCAGCTTCAGAGCATCCCCTGGATCAAAATGATGGACATGTGGCCCAGAACCACCCCTCATATCTCCTCTCTCTGCAGTGGAGCTTTGCCAGTGGCAGCAGCCCCTGCCTGACCGGCACATGAGCCAAGGCTGCAGCAGCTCAAGGTGCTGACTCTGGGCCAACAACAGCTCTGTCCTTTATTGTTCCCTTGTCCAAGGCCAAGCTCTCACTGATTCCATGTCACAGTGGTGTTTCTTCCTCCAAGGTTGACTTTTCCACAGTGAAACTCTGCAGTATTTNCTCAGGGGGAGGCTGCAGACCCCCATGGGCTCTGAGCTCAGTCTCCTTCAGGCTGAAGAAGTCAAGTGATCATGATCAATGGGGTCTCATTAGTTGGTTAGAGACCAAAAAAACAAGGGTATAGAGAGCTTTTAAAAACCCAGCTTTGGATGAATGAGACCAGGAGGTCCTCCCTGTGGCTGTGACATACTAAGAGCTCTGCAGGCTCTGCTCCCCTGGCTGTATCTGCACTCCAGGGAGCTGAGGTGAGGTGCGAGGCATGAAGGATTTTGACTGAGAGCCTCCCTGCAAGCCCAAACTCCCTCAGCAACACCACTGCTTTGCAGCACTATCAGCAATATTTGTTCTCAGCAATATTATTAATGAGGTTTGGAATGACTTTAGTGATCACCCAGTGCCTGGGGAAAGGGAGAGGTGGGCTTGTTGCCAGATGAGCTTTCTCAAGCAATGCCTTTCATTTATAGATAATGCACGTGCCAATATCGACCCCCAGCAGGAGAGGCAGCACTCACAGGGAAGGTAAGTCAGTCCTGCCAGGATGGACTGCCCTGGCCCAGCTTTGCCTTTTGGAATACCTCAAGGTCTTCTGTCTAAGGGATAAGACAATGTGGAAGATCAGCAGTTTGCCCAGGTCATGGGCAGCTCGTTTTATCTTTGTTGAGGACACAAGGAGGGCGTTTTGTTACCAGGCAGAGCCATGTTGAGGTTGATTCATTTTCTGGATTGCCAGATTTGTGCTCTCAGAACTGGTATTTGTGTGCAGCCCTGAGGGTGCCCTGGTGTTGAGCTGAATGCTGATTATTGTCTATTATAGTAGCACAGAGTGGTTGGGTTGGAAGGGACCTGAAAGCCCATCCCATCCCACCCCCTGCCCTGGGCAGGGACACCTCCCACCAGCCCAGGTTGCTCCAAGCCCTGTCCAGCCTGACCTGGGACACTTCCAGGGATGGGGCAGCCACAGCTGCTCTGGGCAGCAATGAACACATGTTTGAAAGCATCTGATTCTCCTGTCTGTCTCCATGCTCTTTTCCAGAAGATGTCTTTGCTCCTGAGGCCTTCCCTTCAGGGGGGAGAGGCAGCAGCCTTGGGGATTGGCACAAACCTGGCAGGATGGAATAATCCCCTTGGAGTGAGTACAATTCCAACTGGAACATTTATACACCCCGAGTCTGCAGGTTTTGGGGCAGGGTGGGGAAGGGACTGCTTGCTCTGAAAGGGCTCTTGTTCCTTCACTCCTCAGAGGACACTCCAGCTACAGAGCTCATTTTGGAGTTGGCCATCCCCTGCACTCCCACAAGTGTCCTGGGGTGCAGGAGTGTGGACAGTGTGCAGGAAAATTAATCTGCTGAGACTGAAGTTTAGCACAGGGTTCAAACCTTTTTGCCTTCATTTTCCTCACTCCAAGAAGGACACTGAGGGGCTGGAGCATTTCCAGAGAAGGGAATGGAGGTGTGGGGAAGGGGCTGGAGCAGCAGGAGGGGCTGAGGGAGCTGAGGGGGGGGCTCAGCCTGGAGAAAAGGAGGTTCAGGGGACACCTTCTGGCTCTGCAATCCCTGTCAGGAGGGGGTCGGGCTCTGCTCCGGGGCAGAGGGACAGAAGGAGAGGGAACGGCCTCAGGCTGTGCCAGGGCAGGTTTAGATCGGATATTGGGGGCAAAAAGTTCAGTGAAAGGGTTGGTAAGCTTTGGACAAACTGCCCAGGGGGCAGTGGTGGAGTCACTATCCTGGAAATGTTCAAAAAACATATGGATGTGGCACCTGAGGATGTGGTTCAGTGGTGAACAACTCTTTGGTGCTGGGATGTGATGACCTTTTCCAGCCTTAGAGATTCTTGTGTGACTCTGTCTCTACTGGTTGGCAGAGACATGTTTCTACCTGATCTTTCTTGGAGTCTTTGGACCTTATCCCAAAATACTTTGACCTGAGGCCACACAGCTTGTCACAAAACCTGCCCGTGGTGTGAGGTGTCTGGGAGAACACAGCGTGCTTTGCCCAGGAAAAGCATTTGTTGCAGGGGATCTGTGAAGGAGATGTTTGGAGCCCAATTAATGGGAATGATCATGAAAGACACTCATGGTTTATTGGAGCTGGCAAGGCCTGTCCCACACAATCCACTTTTGCTGCTCTGTGTGGGAGCAGCTCTAATTGCTGCTGGTGGTTTGCCTGCCATTTTAGGGAGTTAATCTGAAGGGCAGTGCTTGGAAAGAGTTTTGGCAACACAGAATGAGCTGCTCTTTGGAGTGCTAAACAGGTTTGAAGCAGTTGGGAAAGGAAGTTAGTGCTGTGTCTCTGTGAGTCAAAGGAATTCCAGCACTGCTTGGGTCCATCTCATTAGCAGGTTTCTGTGCCTGGAGGGTGCCAGAACTGGGTGTGTGGAGCTCAGCTCAAACCTCCTGCACTGGAGCCAGTTTGAAATGGAATTTGACAACAATGACTCACCAAAAAGCAGCACATGTTACTCATAAGCAGAAGGAGACAAACCCCCTGCTCTCCTAGAAACAAGATAGCAAAGGAAAACCCAACCAGTCAGCTCTGTTTGTGAAAATGATTTCATTAAATCCATGTGCTGTTTTAGTTCAGCCACTAAAGCCAATAGGCTGTTTTAATCACTGCCTGTCTTCTTACAGGAATCTAAATTTTCCTTTGCATTTGGGAACTGCCGGGGATCTTTCATCCTGTGGCTCTCAAGAGGAGCTGTCCCCAAAGCAGTGACACAAATGCTTTGTGTTCTTCCATCCAATGTCTAACAAATCCCCAAACCAAAAGCAAGCTGTAAAAACCTTCTCCAAAGAGAAGGTGAAACAAAAGGGGAGAAATTTACAGTTCTTGAAATCCTGAGCAGTTTGAAATTTAGCACTTTCTGCTTGTTCTTGAAGATGTGTTGGAAGGGTCATTTATGGAGCTGTGTTTCATCCCAGTGTGTCCTGGATTTTGGATATCTCAGAGGCAGATACACCATGAGATTGGGAGGGAGTATCAAACCCCCTCAAAGGTCCTTTTTTCTCTCGTTTTTATCAGTTTAACTTATGAGCTGTCAAGAGTGGAGAAAGGTCTTCTTGATTTCAGAGTGAGCAGGTTTCATTCCTGTGTTTAATTTGGAACCACACACCCTCAGATAATTTCATGTTTTTGAGACCTGGGCAAGTTATTCCCAGCTGTTCTCCCTGGATTTTGGCACCTCTGTGATCCTGGCTGGAATTCTCACAAGCCATGCTGGGATGGCAGAGTTTGGTGGGCCTGGGCAATGAGTGTTCTGAGCTGGCAGCAGCTCAGCTGGCTTGGCTTAGCCAAGAATATTTTGGGGGTGGCTGAGAAATGGCAATTTAATAATAGAAGACTTTCCATCTCTCCCTCAAAGAACTTGGAGCTGACAGGCAAAGCCAGACAGAAGTTCAGGTGAGAAATGAAATGTGATGACTTATTTTACACAACAGGATGGGTCACTGCTGCAAAAATCACTCAGGCAAGTGGCTGACAGAGTTTTTCATGCTGGATTTTACGTTTTCTAAACCAGCTCTTCTCATCATTTTGGCCCCAGGAATTATTTCAGGGGAATTCTGTGCCTGGCTCTGTGCAAGAAGCTGAATGATCTCACTGGTGCTTTGTATCTCTTTATTTATGAGGGTGTGCTAAATATCCAAGACGGGGGAAAAATCAGTGCCATGGTTATATAAAGAGCTTTTCAAGTCTGCAGTTGTCAGACCCACCAGTCTGCTGGTGCCTGCAGGACTCAGAAACTGCATATGAACAGCCCCATCAATGATTAATGAGCTTATTGCAGTGACAAGCCCTAATCAGATTTTCTGGATTTATTTCCTGGGGCATCTCCAGAACTGGGGAGATCTAAAATTCCCACTGCATGCTGTGGGCCAGTCTTTCCAACAACAGGCACATGAGGGAGTGACAGGAGGAGGAGGGAAAGCTGCTGTACAAGAGCTGATCCCCTGTTACCAACCTGCAACAAGGCTTAAGGTCTTTAGTGAGCTTGGCCAGGGATGTTCAGAGCTTGTGAAGGCACCAAGGGGTGTGTCAGTGCTGCTGAACCCCTGGGAAATCTGCTCTGAAAAGATGCTGTTTAACACACACAATATGAGAGACCTTTGAGTGTGCACAGGACAAGGAATTTTGGCTTCTCCTAAGGGGGAATCTGTTCAGTGGTGCTTGTGGCCATGAAGGGCAAAGAGGAGCCTAAAAAGGGTTCAAACTCATCAAACACCTCAAAGGGCAGAAAGCAAAGGGGTCTCAGCTCTCTGCTGCTCCAAACCCACCTGCCTAAGGAAGCTTTTTGGTGCAGGGGAAAGCCTGACCCATGGCTAATATATCTGAAATCTCACCAGCAGTGCTTCATGTCCTTTTACAGGAAAATAAAGAAAGGAGTTCCTGCCTTTGCAATGCACATGTAGATGGTGAATGTTGATTTTCTCTTTCTAATCATGCAAGGAAAGAGATCTTTATTTTTTTAACAGAAAAACAAATCCCTTTAGCATCAAGGCTGTGATTCCCTCTCTTTTCCTTGGAATTGTGCTCTGGCTGAGGTGTCTCACTTGGCAGGCCTTGCTACTGGCAGAGTGTGGTGGTGGTTGTTGTTGGTGGCTGGTTAGCAGCCCTGCAGATGCAATGGTGAATGAATTGGCATTCTTGAATATCACTGTGGGGTTTTATTCAATGCAAGAGTACCTGGCAGCATTGGGGCTCTGTCCCTACCAAGAAACCCAGGATTCTACCTTCAGAGTGAAACGGGTACTTGAGAGATGGGCTGATTGCAATGGGATGGAGTTCAACAAGGCCAAGTGCAGGTCCTGCCCTTTGGCCACACCAACCCTTGCAGCACTCCAGGCTGGGCACAGAGTGGGTGGAGAGCAGCCAGGCAGAAAGGGACCCGGGGGGACTGAGGGACAGGAAGCTCAAGAGGAGCCAAGAGTGTGGCCAGGTGGCCAAGAAGGCCAATGGGATCCTGGCGTGGATCCAAAGTAGCGTGGCCAGCAGGCCCAGGGCAGTGAGCCTTCCCCTGGACTCTGCCTTGGGGAGGCCACACCTTGAGTGTTGTGTTCAGTTCTGGGCCCCTCAGTTGAGGCAAGAGATTGAGGGGCTGGAGCGGGGCCAGAGAAGAGCAAGGAGGCTGGAGAAGGGAGTGGAGCACAAGTGGTGTGGGGAGAGGCTGAGGGAGCTGGGGGTGTTTGTGCTGGAGAAGAGGAGGCTGAGAGGTGACCTCAGCACTGTCTGGAACTGCCTGAAGGGAAGTTGTGGCCAGGTGGGGGTTGGTCTCTTCTCCCAGGCACTCAGCAATAGGACAAGGGGGCACGGGCTCAAGCTCTGCCAGGGGAAATTGAAGTTGGAGATGAGAAAAAACTTCTTTCTAGAGAGAGTGCTGAGGCATTGGAATGGGCTGCCCAGAGAGGGGGTGGATTCCCCATCCCTGCAGGTTTTTCAAGTGAGCTTGGCCGTGGCACTGAGTGCCATGATGTGGTAAAGGGAGTGGAGTTGGCCCAAGGGTTGAACTTGATGATCTTGGAGGTCTTTTCCAACCCAATCCATTCTATGATTATCTGTCTTTTATAAATACAATACCAAAGCAGGGTGAAAAGCCCTCCTGGGGCATGGCAAAACAAGCTTTAATCCCCAGTGTCCTCATTAAGCAGCTCCTTGATTTTAGTTACAGTTTTATATCCTCACTTCTTTGATTTTGGGGTTTTTTTCTCCCTCTCCCATTCACCCACCCACTTCCTTCAGTTCTCAGTAAGCAGCTTATTGCTCTCTGGGGAAAAAAAGGAAAAGTGAAGCAGCAGAGAGGAGCCAAATCCCTGGAGAGTGGGATCTGCTGCAGAGTGAGAGCTCCATGTCAGATCAGCTTTGGGAGCAGGAGCTGGAGCAATTCATGGCTTGGGGAATGACAGTGTTTCCAGTTCCTGTGAAAACAGATACTCAAAAACAGTTTTAATGGAGAAAGATAAATATGTTACCTTTATTAGAAGCTTCCAAGGTGCACACCAGAAGGTCTGCACATGCCTGACCAGAAATGTTACAATTTTATAACTTCTCTAGTGATTTACAGATGAGATATCAATAACCAACCATGATCTTCATTTCTCTTTGTGCCCCATCCATGGGGGTCCCCAGAACTGCCCCTTGGAGATCTTCCAGCACCTCTAGGCCTTCTTGTCTTTTATCTTCTTGCTATTTACAGGTGGCTTCTCACAAACACCATGACCTTGGCAGGGCAGGAGAAAGCTCACAATTTGTGNAGCTTGAGCCCGTGCCCCCTTGTCCTATTGCTGAGTGCCTGGGAGAAGAGACCAACCCCCACCTGGCCACAACTTCCCTTCAGGCACTTCCAGACAGTGCTGAGGTCACCTCTCAGCCTCCTCTTCTCCAGCACAAACACCCCCAGCTCCCTCAGCCTCTCCCCACACCACTTGTGCTCCAGTCCTTTCTCCAGCCTCGTTGCTCTTCTCTACAAAAACACACTGAAATCCTTAGGCATCAACAAGCTGCTGTTTCATTCCTGTGTGTGCTGGCTGAGCCCTTGGTGGCAGCTGTGACACACCGTGGCAGCGAGGACAGCAAGCTTTGCTCTACTCAGAGGCAAAGAAGGGAGCCTGAACCAGGGGTCAGGGCATGGCACAGGGATGAGGCAGAGCTGTCCCAGCAGAGGGGACAAGTGCTGTGGCAATGTCCTGTTGCTACTCTGAGCGGCAGCAATTTTTGTCTCACCTTTTGTCCACCTCTTCTTGATCTGTTTTGAAAGATTTGACCCACAGCAGCATGGAGGAAACTGTCCCTGCTCCTGGAGGATGCACAGCTTGGATGAGCCCTTAAACTTCCCAAGCCCCTGAATGGAATTCCTGGAGGAAACCAACGGGGATTCCTTTACTGGAGGAGCAGAAAGGGCTCTCACCTGCCCTCAAACTGCTGCTCAGGGTTGGATTTTGGAAGCGTTAGAAATAGGCTTGTCAACGGATCAGGCAGGTTGGGAAGGAGTCCTCAAGGGCAGGCTTTGGATCCGAGGATTGGATACCTTGGGATGTAGATCCCTCATCCTCTTTGGGCTCTAAACAGCAGCACTCTTGGGGCAAGATTTTTTTCCTTAAACTCAGGTGGAATTTCCCATGTTCCACTGGTTACTGTTTCTTCTCCTGTCACTTGGTCCCCAGTGATGATGCATGTCTGGTCCTTTGGCCTGGGCTGGCCCCTGGACAAGCTGCTCTCAGAGGGTCACTCTTTTTAATCACTTCCATGGGTGTGGATGCTCCTTCCTGGCCTGAATCTATCCCTCAAATTTTACTGACAAAGTTGTCTCACAGAAAAATGTCAGGTTGCCATGGTGACCAGCTTGCTGAAGACACAGTGTAGGCTACAGAGTGCTGGAGAACAGTCACATGTTCCCTCTGAAAAGCAAATCTCCAGTTCCTTCTGTAGATTGAAGCTCTTAATTCAGACCCATTTCAGAGCAGACCCTCCATCAGCTTCAAGGCTTGACCAGCTCTGCTTTTGAGACTTGACAATATGTGTTGATTTGTGTCCCATGGCACTTACTCACTGGTGTTAATTTTTCTAACAATCTGCTTCCTTTATTTCCCCCTTTTCCCCACTCTAATTAGCTCTTACCATGACATTTGTGCACATATGAAGTGTTCTGCATGTGCAGTTTTCTTCTGGCAGATTCCACATGGTGGGACTCTGATGTTAAACAAGTTAATAAGCAACTTGGTGAAGCTGAACACACTTTTCCCAAGGCTGTGGAGCTTTGGGTGGTTCTGTGAAGTGTGAGACAAATTCTCAGCTCTGATATTTCTCCTTCCTCACTGTTTTGCAAATTAGATTGGAGAATGAGAAGAATCAAGATGAAGTGAAGTCTTTCCCCAAACTCAGTTCCTGCTGTGATGGCAACTGGATGAGCTCATGAGCTCAAATACACCCTTGTCCATCTCCAGCCCCTTCTGACGTGTGAGATCTCCTCAGGAGTGTAACTGTGTCCAGGACATTTGTACCATCCCATAATGATGCTATTAAAAGCTCATTATTCCATCTGTTCTGCGTTGCTCTCTGGCTGCTTGTAATTTTCTGTAATAGTCTCAGCTAATTATTGATTATTCAAACTAATAAACCCACTCAATTCCTTTTTCTCCCAGGGTGTAGCAGCAGGGAGAAGGTGTCTTGCTACAAATCCAAGGGCTTGAGTTGTAGCCCACCAGGAATTTGGCTTTAATGGGAACTGGGCAGCTAATGTGGGGAGCTGAGGGATGCTAATGATGATAATTGTCAGGTACTAATTACTTTTGGAAGGAGGCCAGGTTTGAGTACACCTCTGCTGTGTTCCTCTGCTGGGAAACAGGTCTTAGAAGTCCTGTGCCCTCCTCTCCACTCAACGCACAGAGCCCACCCTGCAGCTCCTTGGGAAGGGAGTGGTTGTTGTGAAGTTTTGGAGGGCTCTTGTTTAGATTTTTAATGCCCTATCTGTCAAAATGAACTGATTTTTCTGTTTAAAGCAGCTCTCCCACCCAGCTGATTGCAGCAAGGTAACCTAATTTGTAGGAATTTCTATCTCAGAAACACGGAAACACTCAGAGCCCTCGATGAACACTTGGAGCTGCAGCTGGGATTGAAGGAGTTGGAAGGTGCAGAGATCCTACAAAGGAAGGGGATGTTTTCCTTTTCCAGGGTGGTTTTGCTTTGCTTGGCTCAACAGGACTGGGAACAATCACCTCTTTAAGGCCACCTTGGACGGGGCTTGGAGCCACCTGGGTTAGTGGAAGGTGATCGGAAAAACCCTCTGGGCTGCTCCTCCAAGGCCTGGCTTTGCCTCCTGGGAAGGATTGAGGCATGAACTGACTTCAGCTGGGCTTGTGCTCCTCCCTGTTTCACTCCTGCCTTTCCCAGCTCCTCACAGGCAGCTCTCTTGGCCTAAAAGCACTCCTGCAGGGCCAGGAATTGGACTCAGTGGTCCTTGTGGGTCCCTTCCAACTTGGGATACTCTATCACTCTATGTTTTGTTGATATATAATAATCAAATATGTGCTTCTCTACCACAGGAAAAAAAAAGACAAAGAGAACCCTTTATTTTCCCCCAGCAAAATGAACTGCAGGTACTTTCTGCTCCTTGCCTTCTCACCTAGATGCTGATGTGGCATCTGCTGTGCAGATGTTTATCTGGCAGCAGGGAGTAATATTTCCTTTGTCCTCATTCCTCCAGTCTTTGCTGGGCTCAAATCGCTGACTCAGGCACTTGATGCTCCAGCATTCCAGTGATAGTTGCTATGGATGTTCCCCTCCAGTTCCCCTGGCTGAGGGATCAGCTCTGTGTGAGCACAGCACGAGTTTTTTGGTTGCATTTCGCTCGGGGAGTGGAGATTTATAGAATCATAGGATGGATTGGGCTGGAAAAGACATCCAGGCTCATCAAGTCCAACCCTTGGGCCAACTCCACTCCCTTTACCAGATCATGGCACTCAGTGCCACGGCCAAGCTCAGCTGAAAAACCTCCAGGGATGGGGAATCCACCCCCTCTCTGGGCAGCCCATTCCAATGCCTCAGCACTCTCTCTGCAAAGAAGTTTTTTCTCATCTCCACCTTCAATTTCCCCTGGCAGAGCTTGAGCCCGTGTCCCCTTGTCCTATTGCTGAGTGCCTGCAGCACCAGGGACAGGGAGGGAGCTTTCCCCATACCCTTAGAGAGGCTGCTTGCCCTGGGAGGAACGTGCAGGGTAGAACTTCTCGTGCAGACTTTGAGGTCGTTCAGAAACTCTGAGGCAGCAGGAAAAGGAGGGAGGGCTGAAGGGAGGGATTAGTCAGGGACTTGCTGTGCCTTTGTGGTAGTTTGTTTCAGAGTTGCCTCACCAGGAGGTGAAACACAGTCACCTTTTGGATGCAAAGCATGAGGAAAGAGGGGAGGATTGACCTTGATTTGGGCTTGTGTAATAATGTGGGGGATGAGCAGGAGCAATCTCAGCCACCTGCAGGGCAGGGACAGTGGCAGGACATTTGGTTCCTGCAGAGCTCCAGCACTACAGTGTGTCCCTGGGGAAGGCTGGAAACTGCTGAATTTGTTCTCTGTGAGAAGTGGTAAAACCTGCATCCATGGCAGAATCGCTCCTTTTATCTGCATTTTCTCTAGGTTTTGTTTTGATTTTTTTTCTGTACATCCCAACACGTTTTAAGCTGACAGTGTCCGGGCAGGAATTCCCCTGGTGTGGGATGGATGAATGACACCACCATCCAGTGATGCTGCAAAAACCCAGGCTTGGTTCCCTTCTCACCCTTCAGCCAACACTTGTGGAGACACAGTGGGATTTGGGCCCAGGGTGTCACAGCATCTCATTTCCCAAACCTGCCTTTTGGCATCATGCCATGGGTGGACACCCCACCCTTGGAAGTGTCCAAGGCTGTGTTGGACAGGGCTTGGAGCACCCTGGAATAGTGGAAGGTGCCCTGATCATGGCAGAGGGTGGAAAGAGATGAGCTTTAAGGTCCATTCCAGCCTGGACCAGTTTGTGGTTCTATGGTCGTTGCTGGGCACTGGTGTGGTTTGCACCACCACAGGAGGGGTCCCAGTGCCTCACAGAATCACAGAATGGATTGGGTTGGAAAAGACCTCCGAGACCATAAAGTCCAACCCTTGGGCCAACTCCAGTCCCTTTACCACATCATGGAACTCAGTGCCACGGCCAAGCTCACTTGAAAAACCTCCAGGGATGGGGAATCCACCCCCTCTCTGGGCAGCCCATTCCAATGCCTGAGCACTCTCTCTNATTCAGTTCATGTGGTAGCTGGGAATGAGTAGAACTACCAGCAGTGGCGGTGGGGAGGCTCAGTCCCACATGAAACCAGCCTAAAAACTCCTCCAAGAGCAGAGCTCATCAGCTGGGTGGAGCCTGGCCCATGTCACAGAGGATGTTACTGCTCATTCTGGAGGAATGTGGAGATTTCCTGGAGGAATGTGGAGATTTCCCTGCGCGCACTCTGCTGTCAGCAACCTCATGTCGGGTTGCTCCTTCGGCCTGACCCCTGGATGATCTCTCAGGAACAAAGGAGAGGTCCTAATTGCCAACCCCACGCCCTGACTCAGAGCAGGGAGATGCCAGGACCGAGACCTGTCGGTGAGCTTGGCCACTCTGCTCCTGCTTGGCACTGGAGCCGAATCCCACTAGATGGCAGAATAGACCAAATGCAAGGGCAGGAAGGATATCAGTGCTCAGATGATTCCCATTTATTTTTTCTCTCTGATTTCTGGCCTGCTGTGTGATCAAATGACCTTTGGGCAAGGAGGATCCGTGTATTTGAATGGAGAAGAGAGCAGGGGATGAGGAGGAGAAATGATTGAGGGAAGAACTCCTGGCCAGGTTAAAGTGCTTGTTTTGCCTGTGGCAGCTCAGAGCTTAAATTCTGCTCCAGGCACAAAGATGGGTTGGCTTTTTACTCCAAGGCACAGTGGAGTTTTCTCTCTCCTGCATGACAAACTGACCCTTCTTGATAGAATGGCTTTAAATCAACTTTTAATCGAATTTTCCAGCCACCCCTTGCCTGAGCTGTAAAGTGCCTTTGGAAAGAGGAAAGGTAGAGGTTGTGGAGAGAGATTTAATTTTAGAGTTGAAGTTTTCTACCTGCTCCCATCTCTCCTCTCCTTCAGGAGCTCAGCTCATTCTCTGCAGCTGGTTCACATCAGCAAGGGCATCTTAATGGTTCATGTAGATTAGATGTGCTAATTAACGCTTCCAAAACCAGCAAGAAATTTGCTCCTGCCTGACATTCACAGCTGCCACTGTGTTTGCTCCTTTCAGACCTTCTTCAGGCTTTAAAATCCTGACTTTTTCCCCCCAGTTTTCCCAGGACAGTCTCATGGTGTAAGTGGAGATTCTCTGAAGGAAATGGAGCACCAGCACTTGACCATCATCATGTGGTGAAGGATCTGAGAAGGTGGTGGTGACATGTTCGTGGGCATTGCTTATTCTCTGTGACACACAAGGAGGCTGGAAAGAGGAGCTTAAAACACAGGTCTGAACTCTCCCAAGGAAGGAAAGCTCCTGGAAGTGCTCCTGGATGTTCATTTGAGATTAAATCAGGGGGAGATTAAATGTAGCCCAAAAAGGAAATTGGGATTTTCTGTTGGCCTCCAAAGTGGTGTTTGGTGTGATTTATCTGTGAGATTTGAAGGAGGAGACCACCAGGAAAACCACAGAGCCTGGCAGGGTCCCAGGGATTACAGGCCATGATTAATGAGGATTTAAAAAGAATCTTTTTTGCTGTTGGACCTTTGCCTGAGCAGTGGGAAGGTGCTGGTGCTGGCTGAGCCTCCTGATCTGGGAGGAGTAAGGAAGAGGAGAAAATAACAGCATCCCAAATGGGGCTGTGGATTTAAAGAGGAAAAGCAAACCCACCACAGGACCCAGCATAAGTCCTATGGGGAGAGGCTGAGGGAGCTGGGGGTGTTTAGCCTGGAGAAGAGGAGGCTGAGAGGTGACCTCAACACTGTCTAGAACTGCCTGAAGGGAAGTTGTGGCCAGGTGGGGGTTGGTCTCTTCTCCCAGGCACTCAGCAATAGGACAAGGGGGCACGGGGGGCTCAAGCTCTGCCAGGGGAAATTGAAGTTGGAGATCAGGAAAATCTTCTTTCTAGAGAGAGTGCTCAGGCATTGGAATGGGCTGCCCAGAGAGGGGGTGGATTCCCCATCCCTGGAGGTTTTTCAACTGAGCTTGGCCGTGGCACTGAGTGCCATGATCTGGTAAAGGGAGTGGAGTTGGCCCAAGGGTTGGACTTGATGATCTGGGAGGTCTTTTCCAACCCAATCCATTCTATGATTCTATCTCATCAAAAAGAGGTCCTGTGCAGAAGAATGGGGGCCAGAGACACTTAAACCTTCAATGACACCTGTGGGTTACTGGGAGAGACTCACTGAAGCTTTTAGGTTGGAAAAGACCCTTAAAATCAGTGAGTCCAACTGCCAACTTAATGATGGGGCAGCAAAAGCCCAATGCTTTTTTCTGTGCCGGTTTCAAAGGTCTTTAATTTCCTTTAGTGTTGGAATGCTGAAGTCAACCTTGTTCAACAGTGAGAAATAATCTCCATTAAACAGGTTTTCCAGGTATTTTGGAAGTAGATAGAGAGGATTAAAAAGACCCTCAAAAAACCATCAGAAAACTCTGGGATGGTCTCTGATGAAGGAGCTGGTAAGGAATATTTTTAGACCTTTCCTGTGTATGTGAATGGGCTTGCAAATGTATTTTGAGGGGAAGAAGTGCTGTAGGAAATGGTAGAATTGATTGGAAGATCCTTTGATTTGTTTGGTTTCCTAAGCTGGTTAAAACCTGTTGTTTTATTAATTGCGAACTTGGAAAGAACAGAAGGAAACACTTGCCCATGGAATTTTTTTTGCAGCTTCTTGACCTCCTGAGAGCTTTTAAAGGATTCACAGGGTCCTGCTGGTGAATTTTGTGGAACCTTTTCCAACAAAGAGAAAAGGACTCCCATAGATGAGGTTTGTGCTTCAGGAAAGACCCCCCTTTTCAAAGGGTTGGAGCAGCAGATCTGTGAACCTGCAGTGTGTTCAGTGAACCAAACCACAGATTTTTGTCCCCAAATCCCACGTGCCAATGCCTGCAAATATACCTACTGAAGTAGGGGTGTCTGGAAAAGGCCAGAAGGGAATGGTTGGGTTGCTTTGTTGCTGTTTGAAGAGTGTCACAGATTTTAATTCTTTTGCTGAAAGAGAGCGAAAAAAAGAGAGGTGAAATATGAGGCCTTGTTTTTCTGCCATGATTATCTGACTGTATCTTCTTTAAAATGACAATTCGTGATGACTATTTCCTCATGACATGACTCTTCAGGGAACAGGCTGTGTTCTGACTCTTCTGCATTTCTCACCCCCCTCTGGCTGGAACAACTCAGCAAAAAAAGCTGCCAAAAATTCCCTAAAAATCCTGTTTTTAGGAGAACTTACTCTCTGGTTTGTGGGTGCTGAGTGTGACCTTTGGGATCTACCCCTCTGAGCAGGCAGAGAAACTGCAAAGGGTCAAGTCTGGGGTTTCAAACTCTCTTCGATGCTGAGGCTGCTGGTTTAAGGATGAGGCACCACTGGGACCTGCTCGGGGTGGTTTTCCTTGCAACCCTGAGCACTTCCAGACCTGCCACCCTTTGCACAGCCTCAGAGGTGGAAGGAACTGGACTTGTTTCCTCTCAAAGCTGCCAGAGCCAAGGGCCAATTTGGCCAAAGAGGAGGTTTCTGGTGCTTGTGCCTCCTCTGTCATCTTAGAGAGGAGAACCAGAAGAGATCTGTGCAAGAACTTGGCTTTTTTCCCCATGATTTGCCAAGAGCAGGGAACTCCCTCTTTAGCAGCCCATGGCACAGGGCAGAGCTCAGCCAAGGCTCAGATGGAAGTCAGAGAATCATAGAATCGTAGAATGGATTGAGTTGGAAAAGACTCCCAAGATCATCAAGTCCAACCCTTGGGCCAACTCCAGTCCCTTTACCACATCATGGCACTCAGTGCCATGGCCAAGCTCATTTGAAAAACCTCCAGGGATGGGGAATCCACCCCCTCTCTGGGCAGCCCATTCCAATGCCTCAGCACTCTCTCTGCAAACAAGTTTTTTCTCATCTCCAACTTCAATTTGCCCTGGCAGAGCTTGAGCCCGTGCCCCCTTGTCCTATTGCTGAGTGCCTGGGAGAAGAGACCAACCCCCACCTGGCCACAACTTCCCTTCAGGCAGTTCTAGACAGTGCTGAGGTCACCTCTCAGCCTCCTCTTCTCCAGCACAAACACCCCCAGCTCCCTCAGCCTCTCCCCACACCACTTGTGCTCCACTCCCTTCTCCAGCCTCCTTGCTCTTCTCTGGCCCCGCTCCAGCCCCTCAATCTCTTTCCTCAACTGAGGGGCCCAGAACTGAACACAACACTCAAGGTGTGGCCTCCCCAAGGCAGAGTCCAGGGGAAGGCTCACTGCCCTGGGCCTGCTGGCCACGCTACTTTGGATCCAGGCCAGGATCCCATTGGCCTTCTTGCCCACCTGGGCACACTCTTGGCTCATGTCCTGGGAACCCCTTCCCTGCCCCTGCCCAGGTGTGTTCTCTCTTCTCTGCTGTGTGTGCAGAGAGTGATGTTATTCCTGTCCTGCAAACACACCTTTTGTGTTAAAAAGACATGGCAAGTGCTCCTTGCAGAGCTGGTGAATGATGTTCTGAGTGCCTGAAATGATGTTCTGAGTGGCTGAACCCTGTGCCAGGTCCCAGTGCACAAACCCCAATTAATGGAACCACAGGACATGCTGCTGCAAGAAGCCAACAGAGCACAAATGCTTGGCCATGATTAGGGACCTGGAGGAACTTACCAGCTTGGAGTGCTGCCCACTTGGAGGTTATTTGCTCTTTTGAGTCCACTTTTAGGGGAGAATTAAACAAGTCAGACACCATCTGGTTCCAAGACACTGATTTTAGGAAAAAAAAAAAAACAATCCTAAGAAGTCTGTGTTCCCCTCTTTGTCTCCCCTCATCCTGCTCCTCACTGATCAGGGACAGGCAGTTCAAGTGTGCAGGGAAACCACGAGCTGAGGACATGAAAGGCAGCTCTGAAAGTAGGTTAGAGATGAAAGGAGCCTGAGATTTGGCCGCTGCAGGCAAGGCTGGGTGGCCCAGGGGAAATGGCTGGAAGTGATTGATGAGCTAAATGATTAATGGAATGGTGTGATTAGCCTGGTGTTTGAATCCCAGAGACACAACCCAAGAGGAGGAGGGTGCAAAGCATCAAGTGCAAGGGCAGCATCTCCCAGGAGACAAGTAGATCACTCAAGTCAGCCTGCAGGGTGTAAACCAAACCCCTTGCTATGACCCTGTTTGGAGGATGGACTCATCAGGTGGGACAGGATTTGCCATCTGCACAGCTCTGTTTAGGCAGCTCAGATGGAGCTGCTTTTGAATTTCATTTGACACATCAGTTGTGCTCTTACCTTCTCTTCCATCCACCGTGCAGAGCAGGTTTGTGGCATTCCAGGAGTCCTGAATCTCCTGAGTTTGTGGCATTCCAGGAGTCCTGAGTCTCCTGGGTTTGTGGCAGTCCAGGAGTCCTGGGTGTCCTGGGCTGGGGGTGTAGGAGTGGTAGTAACCTTGGGGAATGTCCAGGTCCCATTCTGCTTTTCCATGGCAGACAGTTCTTCCAGGACAGCAGGATGTTGGTGTGAGTTGTTCCAACAGCAGCTGATGGTTGTGTCAGTGAGATGGATCTGTGTTTGCACCCCCCTCCAGCTTCCTGGAAGAGTTTGGAACCAGGAGAGCGGCTTGTGAGAACTCCATCAGATTCATAGATCCAGACTCATCAGCTCATGACTTTGTGCTCACCAAATTACCAACGGCCTGAAATCCACCCCAGCATTTGAGGGTGATGCCACCCAAGCCTTGGAACCAGCACATACCACCCAAAACATGGTCTTACGAAGAAAAGAATGGAATGAGCAAAGAAGAGACACAGAAATATATTGACTTCCCCCCCCTCCTAATTCGTTCCAGTCATTCCAGAACTTACATCCAGCCTAGAGAGCCATTCCCTTGTCCTGTCTCTCCAGGCCCTTGTGAATAGACTCTCTCCATCTTTTTTGTAGGATCTGTTGAGGTCCCGAAACACTGCAGTCTCATCAACCCAGAGCTCCTCTTTCCTGGGCTGGAAAATCCCAAATTTTCTCAGCCTTTCCTCCTAGGAATGCTGCTCCATCCTCTGACCATCCTGGTGCCTCCTCTGGACTCTCTCCAGCAGCTCCATGTCCTTCCTGTGCTGGAACCCGAGACTGGATGCAGCTCTGCAGGTGGGATCTCACTGCTTTCTTGGAAGCTCTTGGGAGCTGAGAAGCCTTAGGAGAAATGTCCCAGCCCCATTTCTTGCTCTCAGACTCCTCTACAACATTCCCTGGCTTCTGCAAGGGCACATCCTGCAATCTCCCAGGGATTCCTGGAATACAGAGGCTCTTTTCCTGCCTGTCCTCCTTCCCCTCTGCTGGATGTGCCATTCCCACCTCAGGCTGTTGGGAATCCTGACCGTTCCCCAGTCCTCTTCCAGAAGCCAGGCTGTACTTTTGATCTGAGGGTAAAATGAAGGCTAAAAAAATCAAATAATTCCTTTTTTTAAAGACAAGGTGTGATGAGAAAATGGTGCAGAACAAATTGAAATGCTGGAAGATTGACGGGGTGGTTTCATCAACTGCTTGCTCTCACTGTAACCATATAATTTTTTTATCCAGGCATACAAAAAAAAGCTTTCCAAAGTGAAAAACATCTTCAGTGCTGCAGGTTTGTCTGCTCTCAGGCAGGCAGTGCTGAGTGTTCTCCTGAACTGGCAGTGAAGAAGCCAATCCTGCTGCCAGCACATTCCCAGGGAAGAGGCTTTGGGCAAATGCCAGGAGTGTCTCTGTCTCCAGACTTCAAAATTCAGCTGTCATTGCTTTCTCCTTAACATGAAATAAGATGCAAAGGGTGTGGAGAGGAGACGACAGACAAAAACTGAGCTCCAAGCCAAATTAGGTCTGCTCTGAAAGCAGTTTTCTGTTCCAGAGGTGCCTTTCTCCGCACATGGGGTGGGTTGGCCTTGGCCAGCTGCCAGACACTCTCCTGGATGCTCTCTCAGTGCTCCTCCTTGGCAGGGCAGGGGGAGAAAACAGGATGGAAAATCTCCTGGATCAAGATAAAGACAAGGAGATCATTCATCAGTTACTGTCATGGGCAAAACCAGACTTGCCTTGGAGACAATTAATTTAATTTACTGCTAAAATTTGTGCAGCCTGGGCAAGAGAAGACCAAGGGGAGAACTCACAGGAGTCTAAAACTTCCTCCTGAGAGGCAGCTCCAATCTCTGCTCTGGTGACCAGTGACAGGACCCAGGGAATGGCTGGAGCTGTGCCAGGGGAGGTTTNTGATCCTCTCAGGGACAGGGTGGGATTGTTGGGGTGTCTCTGCAGGGCTGGAGTTGGACTGGATGGTCCCTGTGGGTCCCTTACACATATTTTTGGGTGATATCTTTATGCTTTTGTATTGCCACCTTACTATAGATAAGAAAAACCCAAATGGCTACACACCTGTTTTCCTTTGCAAGCCAACAGTTCTAAAATAACCACTCACATCATCTCTTATCAGTTTACTTTAACTCACCCCAAGGGATTTATTAGCAAAGAACCAAAGTTGCTCCTGCCCTGCAGGGTGGGTTGTGACAGTCCCTTCCAACCCTCGTGTTCCTCTGATTAAAATGCATTTGGATAGTGAGAAACAAAGACAAAATTAAAGCAACACCTTCTCTCCACCCCTCTTTTCCCAAGCCCAGATTCAGTCTATTCCCAACTCTCTGTCCCTGTCCCCTGAGGGACTGGGAATGGTGGTGACCAGCCCATAGCAGCTCCTCTCTGCTGTTCCTTCCTCCTCCTGCTTTCCCTGGAAAATACCGGGCAGAAGCAACAGAGCAGCTGCAGTGGAGGAAAACATGGGCTGAGACATCCAAAACCTCCTCTGTGGGCAACTGGATTTATCCTCAGGGCTTTCCTTTCCAAGTCCAGTGCAGGAAAAAACCTTGACCTTCTCTGGTGGAATCTTTGGGGTTCAGTTGAGAACTGCCCTATTTGAGGGTAGAACAAAATGGCCAAGGTGTTTAAAATTCCCACTTCCCTGATTGTTCTGGCCTTGCAGCAGAGCAGTGTTTCACAAACCCTTTACAACTCCGAGAATGAAAGACCTCTGAACAGCTTGTCACTTGGACTTTGTGTCATTCCAGCATTTGCATAACTGTGCTCAGGATTTTGGTGCTCCACATGAAGAAGAGCAACAAGGCTGGAGAAGGGAGTGGAGCACAAGTGCCGTGGGGAGAGGCTGAGGGAGCTGGGGGTGTTTGTGCTGGAGAAGAGGAGGCTGAGAGGTGACCTCAGCACTGTCTAGAACTGCCTGAAGGGAAGTTGTGGCCAGGTGGGGGTTGGTCTCTTCTCCCAGGCACTCAGCAATAGGACAAGGGGGCACGGGGGGCTCAAGCTCTGCCAGGGGAAATTGAAGTTGGAGATGAGAAAAAACTTGTTTGCAGAGAGAGTGCTCAGGCATTGGAATGGGCTGCCCAGAGAGGGGGTGGATTCCCCATCCCTGGAGGTTTCTCAGCTGAGCTTGGCCGTGGCACTGAGTGCCATGATGTGGTAAAGGGACTGGAGTTGGACCAAGGGTTGGACTTGATGATCTTGGAGGTCTTTTCCAACCCAATCCATTCTATGATTCTATGATTCTAAGTTGGTGCTCCCTGGCTCTCTCAGCAGCAGGAGACAGGTTAGGGGCAGATCACAGGGGTTCATTTGCTGTGGGATAGGCAGGAATGTTCTGGTAAAAACAGGCAGCTTCTCCTTGAGTCAGGCTGATGTGTATGAAGTCTGTGGTTCTCCCACCTCTTGTCTTATCTGGCAGCAATTCCAGCAGCAACAGCTGCTGCTTCAGCCCAGGCAGCTGAGATCTTCCTCCAGCACAGAGAAACCTGGGCCCAATTCATCATCCCTGTTAAATACCTCCCTGTCACATCATACCCTGTTGGGCAAAACCCCCAAATCCCTGGAAGCTGCCAGGACTTCAGCTGGAGCTCTGGAATAAAGAATCTTTCTACCCTTCTCCCACTTTTGTCTTCCCCTCTGAGCCCCACCACATTTTCTCAGGGGGGTGTGTTCTAAGAACCCAGCCTGCAGTATGTTGGAATTCATCCCAGCTCTTTGGAAGGGATTTTTTGTCCATGTCAGTCAGACCTGGCTGAGGTTCCTTTTCCAGAAGATTTGTAGCCATGAAGGGTCACCAGAGTTTCACATCTGGGTTCCCAAAGCAGCTCAATCCCAGCTGCTGGTGCAGGAGTGCCCCATTTCACAGCCCTCCAGGTGCTTTCTGCCTGCTCAGAGATGGGGAGAGGGATGGTGAGCTCCTGTTTAGACACAATTTTCCCACCTGTAACTGTCCTGGAATGACATGTTTAAGCCAGGTTCTAAACCTTAGAGGAACTTCTTCCCCAGACCCCTGACTACCCTGACATGATCTTTACAAGGTGTGTTTCTCCTTGTCCCTGCTATCTCTTACCATACTGGCTTTGTTCTAAAATCCACATTAAACATTTTTGCTCTGTCTATCAATGGAAGTAGTTTCCTACTTCCCTTTTGTAAGGCAGATTCCTCAAAATCTTCCAGTTCCTGGCATCTTTCTGGGAAGCAGCAGGTGCCCAGGCAGAACCACACCATCCACAGAACTCTGCCAGTTTTGCCACCTTTGTGAAATCACAGAACCATAGAATGGATTGGGTTGGAAAAGAGCTCCGAGATCATCAAGTCCAACCCTTGGGCCAACTCCAGTCCCTTTACCAGATCATGGCACTCAGTGCCACGGCCAAGCTCACTTGAAAACCTCCAGGGATGGGGAATCCACCCCCTCTCTGGGCAGCCCATTCCAATCCCTCAGCACTCTCTCTGCAAACAAGTTTTTCTCATCTCCAACTTCAATTTCCCCTGGCAGAGCTTGAGCCCCCCGTGCCCCCTTGTCCTATTGCTGAGTGCCTGGGAGAAGAGACCAACCCCCACCTGGCCACAACTTCCCTTCAGGCACTTCCAGACAGTGCTGAGGTCACCTCTCAGCCTCCTCTTCTCCAGCACAAACACCCCCAGCTCCCTCAGCCTCTCCCCACAGCACTTGTGCTCCACTCCCTTCTCCAGCCTCGTTGCTCTTCTCTGGCCCCGCTCCAGCCCCTCAATCTCTTGCCTCAACTCAGGGGCCCAGAACTCAACACAACACTCAAGGTGTGGCCTCCCCAAGGCAGAGTCCAGGGGAAGGCTCACTGCCCTGGGCCTGCTGGCCATGCTACTTTGGATCCAGGACAGGATCCCATTGGCCTTCTTGGCCACCTGGCCACACTCTTGGCTCCTCTTGAGCTTCCTGTCCCTCAGTCCCCCCAGGTCCCTTTCTGCCTGGCTGCTCTCCAGCCACTCTGTGCCCAGCCTGGAGCGCTGCAGGGCTTGGGGTGGCCAAAGGGCAGGACCTGCACTTGGCCTTGTTGAACTCCATCCCATTGCAATCAGCCCATCTCTCCAGTCTCTCCAGATCCCTCTGCAGAGCCCTCCTGCCTTCCAGCAGGTTGACACTCCCTCCCAACTTGGTGTCAGCAGCAAATTTGCTGCTGATGGACTCAATCCCCTCATCTAAATCATCAATAAAGATATTAAACAGGATTGGACCCACCACAGTCCCCTGGGGACACCACTGGTGACCAGCTGGACACAGCTCCATTCACCAGCAGTCTCTGGGCCCTCCAGCTCCTGACCCAGCAGAGGGTACACCTGTCCAAGCCATGGGCTACCAGCTTTCCCAGGAGTATATTATGGGAGACAGTGTCAAAGGCCTTGCTGAAGTCCAGGCAGACACATCCACAGCCTGCCCCTCATCCACCAGATGGGTCACCTGATCGTAAAAAGAAATCTTCCTGAGCTCTTTTTTAAAACCATTCTTTCTAATTTTGGGGGGACTTTAGTTGAATCTTGACCTCAAAAAATATCTGAGTGAACCAACATCAGATTGAATACTCCTCAAGTTTTGAGTCGAGGGGGTTTTTTTGCCACTTCCACTTCGCACCAGCTGTGGTAGAGGAGATTTCTTAGGATTTCTGTAGGAAAATGCTCCCTGCTAATGTGCTGGGAGGATGGTGACAGCTGCTGTGGGTTGGCAGTGCCCCTGGAGGCTCCTGGAGTTCAGAGATCAGGGCAGAGCGAGACAGGGAAGGTGAAACAGCAGCTGGGGGAACGTGGGGACTGAAATCAAGCCAAGAATACCCTTCAGTCATAGCCTTCAGTCATGCCAAGTGTAAATGGGAACATTCCCTATCGCTGGCATCCAGCTAAAGAGCGGAAATGAGGGAGCTAATGAGCTGCTGGAATTAATGCAGCGTGTGAGAAAGCCACGGATCCCGAGCAGCTCCGGGAGCAGCGCTGGGAAGCAGAGGGAGGTGGAACTGAGGTGATGGTCTCATTAACATCTCCCCCCCGATGTTTTTGCATGCTCACAAAGCCTTTGCTGAGTTAGAGAAGCCTGAACCGTGTCTCCTTGTCTTCCAGGGGAGTGTTTGCTGCTGTCTGTGCTCCCTGGTTTTAAATTATTCAGGTGGAACAGAAGAGCAGCTTGTTGAACAAGGAACGTGTTGGAGAGCGTGGGAGAGGCAGAGAGAGAGGCTGGTGGAGCTGTGCTGGCTGCCTCAGTTCCTTGGATTCCAACCTTGAGACAAAGACAGGATGGAGAAGTGGAAGTCCGAGGCTCTCCCCATCCCTGGCTCAGCCTTTCCCGATTTGTTCCCCTTGCCTTTCCATAGGAGGATCAACTTCTCTGCAGCTCTGCCACTCTTGCACAGCCAGGGAGGGCTCCTGTTCCCTCCCCCTGACAATGACTTCAGCAGACACTCCAATCCACCCCATGGCTCAGCAAATGGAGAACTAAAGGAGCTGAAATGTGTATTTTCACTTCCTCTGCACTCAGGGTGAAAAGCTGAATGTTCTCAGAATTTCTGTGCATTGCCTGAGTCAGAAGTGGAGAACAAGAACGTCTCTGCCCCTTCATCCTTCCACAGCCATCAATGACAGACTAAGTGGCACAGTGTGAACGTTGGCATCTTCTGCCAGGGCTGCTGGGAGCCACATTTTCCAGCATTTAGCTCTTGTGTGACAAGTGAGCTGAGAAGGGGTTGGCTGAGGAGCTGGGCTATGCCAAGAGAGGCTCCCCCTGCCAGCAGGAGCATCTGACCTTGGCCACACAGGGGGGCTGGGATGTGCCTTTTGAGATGCTCTCAAGCTCTGTGCTTGGACCAGTGCCACCTCAGGGAGAGTGGCAGGTGGCAGTGAGCATCAGTTGCTGGTGGCTTTTCCCATTCCTGTCCCTTTTTACACCAAATGTGGGCAGCAATGGGTGGTCTTGGGGCTCACCTGCCGCCCCAAGGCATTTCCAGCAGTGGTTTATTCTTCATAGGATGAACAGGTCATTGAAATGGTGTTTGTGTCTCAACTCTTTTTGGGAGGGAGGGGTGGTAGATGCTGCTATAAATCATGGAAAAGACCTTTAAATTCATCAAGTCCAGCCTTGAATGTTGTGACTTCAGGACAGAGCTGGGCTCAATGCCAGAACACCACTAGAGCTGTCAAGCAGTCAGGGGGAGGGTGTCTGTCTTCAGCAACCTTCAGGGTTATTTTTGCCCCCAAATTAATTTTTATCTTGTAGTATGAATCAGTTGTGTCCTTAAAAAAAGCCATCAAACCTGAGTCATCACCCTCTGCCTTCACTCAGACCCTGGCAAGGCCAATATCAGTGGCTGTAGAGTGGAGCAAAGCATCACTGGCATGTGCCAGTCCCTCCATCCATCCAGATGGAAACTCAGATCCTGGCAAGGCCAATATAAGTGGCTGTAGAATGTGGCAAAACATCACTGGCATGTGCCAGTCTCTCCATCCATCCAGATGGAAACCACTTCCACCCGGGGAGCCTTGCTGTGAAGTGTTGGGGTCACAGGGAGCCTGATCTTGCATACATAAATCTCTGGTAATTCCCATTTCACCCCTTAGTTAACTTGGCTTCCAGAAGTGTTTTCACCACCCAGTTTGCACTGGTCAAAATTCCCCTCTGTGATACCAGCTTGGTTCCCTGATTATCACAGAATAATTTCCATTGGAAAACACTTCCCAGATCATTGAGTCCAATCCAAGCAACGCTGTGGCTTTTGAATGCAGGTCAGTGATGCTGCTGTGGTGGTGGAGACCAAACCACACTTTGGTTTGGGTTGGAAGGGAACTTGAGGATCATCTCCTTCCAGCACATTGCCATGGGCAGGGAATGCTGCTGTTCATTCCCATGGGCAAACCCAAGGCCATCCTTTGTTGACCTTCTTGGCTCATGTGTGTGGAGAATGAGTCAAGCCAGGCTCTAATTAGCTGTACAACCTGTCATTGCTCTTATCTGGGAATGTCACTAAGGAGGGACTGCCAAATACCCTGTTTCACTTCCAGTGCCAATCCCACTTCAGCTTTTTTAGAGCAAGCCTATTTGTGTCATGTGTAAACTCTCTATTTTGGGTTCAGTGGCCCATGTAAGTCACAAAAACAGGGGGAAAAAAGCTATTTTAAAGTTTTACACCCCAAACTTGACTGGTAGTTCCAAAATCGGGGTCAGCTTTGCTGCCTGTCGCTTCTCAGCCAAGGTGACAAAACGCCCTTGGACAATGACTTGGAAAGCTTTCCTTGCAGCAGCGGTTGTGGGAGCTTGGATTCTGCAGGACCCAAATGCCAGGCAGCCTGAAAGGAGTCTTGAAATCCCCTTTGACACGGTTTGCAGCAGCTTTCTGAGGCACATCACAGAGAAAGGAGCAAAACTCAGCACCGCTGGCACTCCTGGTGTCCTTCCAAATCATGTAGCACCAGGATGGTATTGTCCCCTGAGGACCTCAAGGTTGGATTGGGCTTGGAGCAACCTGGGCTAGTGGAAGGTGTCCCTGCCCTGTTCGGTTTGTGATGGATTTTTTCCCCCTCCTCTTTGTTCTTTCTTTTTTTTTTTTTAAATAATTTATTTATTTGGAGGGTTGTAAAATTCTCACTGGGAAAGTGCAAGTGGAGAGCAGAGCTGAATTTTTATTTAATTTAATTTAATTTAATTTAATTTAATCTCTGGCTTGATACGTGTTATAGTTTAAGCTGGCAAAATGCCAACTGCCTGGTACCCAGTCAAAAGGTCCACTCCCAGAGAAGGAGAGTGTGGGAGAAAAACCAGAAATGAGGCTTTGGACATGATGAAGTTCTTATATTTATATAGAGAAGTGGAAAGCTTAACACCAAAATATGAAATAGAACGTAGTGACAGGAAACAACAACAGGCTCACCGAGGTCGCCCCAGCTAACAAGCAGAATTCTGAACCAACCAAACCTCCTCCCCAAAGGAAACCTCCCAGCAAGAGGGAAAAAGGAATTAACAGGAATATGCTCACTTCCCCAGGTAAACAGCCACGCAGACCAGCAGCAGGGCCTGATATCAGCAGTCAGGGAGCAGGAACCCTCCTGGTCCGAAGCA
The DNA here is from genome assembly GCA_013396695.1 of Sakesphorus luctuosus. NCBI lineage: Eukaryota > Metazoa > Chordata > Aves > Passeriformes > Thamnophilidae > Sakesphorus > Sakesphorus luctuosus. The sequence continues at coordinate 31,349 of VWZD01009385.1, forward strand.
TGGACCGAAAAGGCAGAAAGTCCTCCCCCCTGGCTTGTTCTACTCCTCGACGCTTCCTAATGATGTCAGATGATATGAAATACCTCTTTGGCTGCTTAAGTCAGATGATACCTGTCCCCTCTAATCTGCGTCACGTCCTTTGGGGCCTGCTGAAAACTGAGGCCTAAATGGGGACCTATGCTGACCAGAGCCAAAACTACTACAATAGGTGAGCTTGAATCCTCTAACCTCGCTGGGCTTGAAGCTGTTGCAACAAACTGAAAAGCACTAATTGAAAGCTCTTCAATCAGAAAAATTGATCCTGGGATATTTTTCAGGATCTTTTTGTCCTGTATTTTAACAGCAAGGCCAATGGCACCTTGTGGGAATAACTGCAAGACATCCTAGACTGAAAATAAGAGGTAAAACCTTTCTCATCTTCCCAAAACAGTAACTGGGAGTTGTCAGGGAAGGAGAGTCTAACACATGTTGGATTCTTGCTTTGAGGTGACAGCCCTGCCCATGTTGAGGTCTCCTCCTCTACCACCAAGGTGCCAAATGAGCATTTTCAGCTATTTATTGAAGCACCAGAAGGAGGATTTGTACTTTTAACCCCGTTTTTATTTTTAAGTGCCATTTCCAGCAGCAGAGCTCGCCCTTGAGGAATGGAAATGCCAACCCAGAGCTCTGTGCCAGCTTTTCCCTGCTTGGGACATCTGTCGGTGCCACAGGCAGGCTCTGGAACAGGCTGTGCTGCTGCCAGCAGGCAGGAGGGGATCAGCCTGGCCAGTGTTAGTGCCATCTCTGGCAGGCTGGGTGTTGGCACCAAGCACAGGTGGGGCTGCCCCTTCTCCAGTTGCTTTTTTCCAGGAGTTGTGGCTTGGTGGGATTTTGTGAATCCATCTCATTTTAGCACATTTGAGTTCATCATCAGCAAATTTTCTGCTGACACCAAGTTGGGAGGGAGTGTCGACCTGCTGGAAGGCAGGAGGGCTCTGCAGAGGGATCTGGAGAGACTGGAGAGATGGGCTGATTGCAATGGGATGGAGTTCAACAAGGCCAAGTGCAGGTCCTGCCCTTTGGCCACCCCAAGCCCTGCAGCGCTCCAGGCTGGGCACAGAGTGGCTGGAGAGCAGCCAGGCAGAAAGGGACCTGGAGGGACTGAGGGACAGGAAGCTCAACAGGAGCCAAGAGTGTGGCCAGGTGGGCAAGNAATAGTAGGACAAGGGGGCACAGCTTGAGCTCTGCCAGGGGAGGTTCAGGTTGGATATCAGGAAGAAATTCTCCACAGAGTGAGTGCTGAGGCATTGGAATGGGCTGCCCAGAGAGGGGGTGGATTCCCCATCCCTGGAGGTTTTTCAGCTGAGCTTGGTCGTGGCACTGAGTGCCATGATCTGGTGAAGGGAGTGGAGTTGGCCCAAGGGTTGGACTTGATGATCTCAGGGGTCTTTTCCAATCCAACTTATTCTATGATTTTATGGCTGTGCTCTCACCAGGCAAGCACTGCCTCAGTTTTGCTCCGCGGTGACACTCAACTGCTGCTCAGATCTGGGTCTCTCACTGCTCCTCTCCCCAGGCTGGGGCAGGACATCCCTGTCCTTGGGGCTGGAATGCTTTAAATGTCTTTTCTCGGAAGGAGTTAACAAGAGAAACAGAAAAAGCATCTCCTTTCATCCCAGTCAAAACATCACTGAGAACTTGATTAGGAGGAAATGTAATGCAGATCATCGAGGAAAATCCCCTCCAACAGCTCTGCATCTGGAAATGATCCTGGCAGTGCCATTGTCCCCTGACAGCTGATTAACAGCTCCTCTTCACGGGCTCATTAACTTACCTGGCTGAGGCCTCATAATTATCAGCTGAGTTAATGCTCATTGGGGTGACAGAGGGGACAAGTCCAATCTCAGGGTGTATTTTCAGTGCTGATACAAATGTGACTGTGAAGGTCAGAGCTGCAGTTGCCTCATCTGAGTGTTGCTCTCCTGTCACTGGGGCTCTCACCCTGAGTGGACTGTGAGCACCTGGATCAGCTCCTGCAGAATTCCCACGTTGGAGCTTCCCTGCTGCTCTCACCCAGAGTGGACTGTGAGGATGCTGCAGAATTCCCACCTCTGAGTTTCCCTGCTCTCACCTCCTGGGTGGACTGTCAGCATCTGGATCAGCTCCTGCAGAATTCCCGCATCTGTATTCCCCGGGTTGGTTTTAATTCATTAGCACATGATTTTTAATGACTAGATTCATGAATGTAGCATCTCTATCCATATTAACTCTTAGTGTGACAAACAATCAAATTCTCAGGCAAATCCTCACCTTTGCAACACTGATATAAATTGTTGAATTGGTATCAAACTAAACAAGAATAGAATTTATGCTACTTAATTCAGGGGAGTTATTCTGAATGTTGCCATACTTGGTTATTTCTGTACAGATTTTCAAGAAGATTAAATCTTAAGAAATAAAACTGTCTATGCCTAAAGAGGCCCATGCCTAAGGAGACAGAAAATAAACCATAGCAGGTGGTTTTTTTCAAATAATCAAATAATTATTTGTGTTATTTTATAAACACTACAACTGTATTCTGTTGCTTTCCAGTTTTCCTCATTTCCTTCATGGGATCCAGGATATCCAATCTCCCAGAAAACTCTGGGGCACATGAAGATTATTCATTTGATGAGCATCATTGATATCATGAACCACAGGAGAGAAGGCTGAGGAAACTTCCCCCCCCCCGCCCCGAACTGCATGAGGGTTTAGATTTTCCAAGTCAGTGAGACTGGTGATAATGCAGAAAGTGAGAACACATGTCTTTAACTCTGGAAATTAATTTAGTTGTGGGACAACAAAGTGAGGGTTTCCAGGAAGGTCCCAGGTGTTTCCAATGGACTCCCCATCCCATCAACTACAGGTTTGCAGATGGGGCAAATCTGCAAAAGTTGGATTTAAGGCGGGGCAAACACACCTGAGACCCTGAGATTAGCTCAGTTGGTTAAAACTAGGTTGTAATTATGACAAGGTCATGGGTTCAATCCCCTGTGTGGGCCATTGACTTAAGAGTTGGACTCGATGATCCTTGTGGGTCCCTTCCAACTCAGAATAGTCTGTCTGTCAGAGCTGTTGGACCTGAGGGGAGGAGATGGGAGATGCTTAATCTGAAAAGCCATTATTGCCGGTTTCTGTGGGAGCAACAAGTTCTGAGTGGAAAAGCTTCAGTGTAGGGTTTGTCAACCCCAGTTCTCCAAGGAATGTCTCTCTTTGGAAATGCTGCACCTGCTTCTCCACAAAGGTTCTGTTCCTGTTCCTCTCTTCCAGACCTCTGCTCTTACTTTGACAAGGGGAGAAAGTGAAATTAAGCCTAGAGGCTTTGCTTGCTGATTAAAACATATAAATAATTGGGATGTTAAACCCTGCCTAAGCCCTGCAGAGCTGCTGGGGGTGTTTTCTCTTAGTTCAGCACATAATGGGACTCTCGCTGTATTTGCGTGGGGACTGACTCGCTGTCTGTGCTGGTGCTGCTCATAGTCCTTGTGTCAAAGTGGGGCTGAAGGGCAGGAAATATCCCTCCTGCTTAAAACCCAGTTCAGTGACTTGGGGGTGTTTAACCTGCAGAAGGGGAGGCTCAGTGGTGACCTCATCCTGGCCTGGATCAAAAGTAGCCAGCAGGCCCAGGGCAGTGAGCCTTCCCCTGGACTCTGCCTTGGGGAGGCCACACNCTGAGGCATTGGAATGGGCTGCCCAGAGAGGGGGTGGATTCCCCATCCCTGGAGGTTTTTCAACTGAGCTTGGCCGTGGCACTGAGTGCCATGATGTGGTAAAGGGACTGGAGTTGGCCCAAGGGTTGGACTTGATGATCTCGGAGGTCTCTTGACCCCCTTTCATTCTATGATTCTATGCTATGGAATCCCTTGGTGGGACTGTGTGATGTACCAGCAGCACAGCTGAGCAATGGGAAGAGCTCATTCCAGTGCTCCACATCCATCTTCCACCAAATGACACCCTTCAGTGCTTCTTGTTGCAGTGAATACTCTGAGGCACCTCAATGATTCTCCCAGTGTTTTCATTGTTCTGGAATAGGGGATATCTTCTGGAAAAGGAAGGATGTGGATTATTTTGTTGGGTGGTGTTTTTCCACTGGAAAGCATCTCTTTTGCAGACAATTGCCCTGTGCTAGCAGAGCACATTTCAGTGAGCAGCTGATGAAATTCATAATTAATGAGCTTTGGCTACCACAATGCTGATTCTGTTCAAAATAAGCTCCCATTCCATGCTTGTTTTCCCAGATATAAATGAATCTGCCTTTAGTGGAATCAAATGTCATTTAGCCATATGTAGCCTAAGGGGGAAAGAACATTCTTGAGCTGTTTAGTACCTGTCCCAATCTGTTTGCAGGGATGTGTTGATTTTGGCCTTCTGGGCACAAAGCAGTAAGAAGAAGAAGTTTCTCCTCTGTTCTGTGTAAAATGCTGCCTGTGGGGCAGGAGGGAGTTGTGTTGGATGAATACTGAAAGCATGAACTGGGTGGAGAAGGCTCTGTGAGCTGTCTTTGATATCCTTGTCTCTGCCTCCTGGAGGAACTATCAAAGGAACTTCTCAGTCTGGAGACATTCCTTAGCCAGATGACAGTTCTAGTGATGGGCTTGGAGGGTTAAAAAGGCTTTGAGCTCCCCATGGAAAGGGGGAGAGAAATTTTAAAGTTTCTTCAACCATAGAAGGAGGAGAGTAATTTTGAAGAGATGCCCACAGGAACACCAGGATTTTGTCCTGAAGGGGGAAAGCCAAGCAGTGCAGGGTACAGCAGAGGGCAGGAAACATCCCTTTCTATGCTGGAATTGACAGTGGAGAATATTACCCCTCTTGTGCCACTGGAGCTGAGAACTGCAGGACAGAACCTTCCCTGTCCTCCAGGGCTTGCTGTGGCTCTCCTTGCTCAGAGATGTCTCCTGTTGAGGCTGACCCAATAGTTGGGCTGTGATACAGAACTGACAAGCTTCAGAAAGTGGTAGCAATAAATCCTGACTTATTTGGTTGGTGCCAGCAGTTGAAGAAGTCACTGGAAGTGGTGGTTGTGCATCTCCAAGCAGTGCTGGTGGGTCCTACAAAGCACCTGGCACATATTGGAGGTGTTTGTGTAGGTATTGAAGGGCCTTACCTGTTCATGGTGTTGTGTTGGCTCCTTCTCCCCAAAGTCATCTCCCTGTGTCCCCACCAATGGCCATGAGAGCCGGGGTGGAAAAGGACAACCTCTGAAGTCCCTTCCAACCCAAACCACCCCAATTCTGTTTCTGTCATTGTTGGTGGGGCTTGGAGCAACCTGGTCTGGTGGAAGATGACCCTGCCCATGGTGGGGTTTGGAATGAAGTGATTTAAGGTCCCTTCCAAGCCAAACCATTCTAGGGTTGTTCAGACTGGGTTGATTGCTGCAGAACATCATAAATGAGCTCTGTCTCTCAGGTAACCAGGAGAACATTCCTGAAACAATTAGAGCTCAGAAAAGGTGTCTGGGGAAGTTTAATTGGTGAAGATTGGGTCCAGTCCTGTTTAACATCTTTAGTGATGATTTAGATGAGGGGATTGAGTCCATCATCAGCAAATTTGCTGCTGACACCAAGTTGGGAGGGAGTGTCGAGGTGCTGGAAGGCAGGAGGGCTCTGCAGAGGGATCTGGAGAGACTGGAGAGATGGGCTGATTGCAATGGGATGGAGTTCAACAAGGCCAAGTGCAGGTCCTGCCCTTTGGCCACCCCAAGCCCTGCAGCGCTCCAGGCTGGGCACAGAGTGGCTGGAGAGCAGCCAGGCAGAAAGGGACCCGGGGGGACTGAGGGACAGGAAGCTCAAGAGGAGCCAAGAGTGTGGCCAGGTGGCCAAGAAGGCCAATGGCATCCTGGCCTGGATCCAAAGTAGCGTGGCCAGCAGGCCCAGGGCAGTGAGCCTTCCCCTGGCCTCTGCCTTGGGGAGGCCACACCTTGAGTGTTGTGTTGAGTTGTGGGCCCCTGAGTTGAGGCAAGAGATTGAGGGGCTGGAGCGGGGCCAGAGAAGAGCAAGGAGGCTGGAGAAGGGAGTGGAGCACAAGTGCTGTGGGGAGAGGCTGAGGGAGCTGGGGGTGTTTGTGCTGGAGAAGAGGAGGCCGAGAGGTGTCCTCAGCACTGTCTAGAACTCCCTGAAGGGAAGTTGTGGCCAAGTGGGGGTTGGTCTCTTCTCCCAGGCACTCAGCAATAGGACAAGGGGGCACGGGCTCAAGCTCTGCCAGGGGAAATTGAAGTTGGAGATGAGAAAAACCTTCTTTGCAGAGAGAGTGCTCAGGCATTGGAATGGGCTGCCCAGAGAGGGGGTGGATTCCCCATCTCTGGAGGTTTTTCAAGTGAGCTTGGCCGTGGCACTGAGTGCCATGATGTGGTGAAGGGAGTGGAGTTGGCCCAAGGGTTGGACTTGATGATCTCAGAGGTCTTTTCCAACCCAATCCATTCTATGATTCTATGAAACCTCAGAGCCTGATCAAGCCATTCAGGAATTGCTGTGTGATAGATGCTTCTGCCTGCCAAGCCAGGGCAGGGGTTTAATCTTCAAACCAGCCTTAGATCAGCTCTGCCAGGGCACAGATGCTGTAATTTGTAATTTCTCATCTAATTGAGTGAGATGGTTGCCTGAGGAGTGGTGAGAATGTCTCACCTGTGGACCTACTGGGGATGTCAGAGTGTTTTCCCTGCTCTTGGATCTTGGAGACTGTGTCTTGTAGGAAATTAATACGTGTCTGAGGAGGATTAATTTTTTCCTGATAAAAACCACTTCAGTTTCCCCCTCCTGCATATGTTTGCCCTGCTGTCAGCCCTTAGACAAGAGAAGCTGACTGTGAAATTTTGTGTAGATGCCACTAAACTCCTGTCCTGGGTGGGTTCAAATGTCAGCTGGAGAGGTCCATGGTCACTTCAAAGCTGTAGCTCCTCTTACAGTGAGCAGAGGTGGGGTCAGGTCAGGCCAGAGACCCTCAGGAGGTGCCTCCTCCTGGGTGGGAGGTCCTGGGGGCATCCAAGGTGACACAGGAATCACAGAATCATAGAATGGATTGGGTTAGAAAAGACCTCGAGATCATCAAGTCCAACCCTTGGGCCAACTCCAGTCCCTTTGCCAGATCATGGCACTCGGTGCCACGGCCAAGCTCACCGGAAAAACCTCCAGGGATGGGGAATCCACCCCCTCTCTGGACAGCCCATTCCAATGCCTCAGCACTCTCTCTAGAAAGAAGTTTTTTCTCATCTCCAACTTCAATTTCCCCTGGCAGAGCTTGAGCCCGTGCCCCCTTGTCCTATTGCTGAGTGCCTGGGAGAAGAGACCAACCCCCACCTGGCCACAACTTCCCTTCAGGCAGTTCCAGACAGTGCTGAGGTCACCTCTCAGCCTCCTCTTCTCCAGCACAAACACCCCCAGCTCCCTCAGCCTCTCCCCACACCACTTGTGCTCCACTCCCTTCTCCAGCCTCCTTGCTCTTCTCTGGACCCGCTCCAGCCCCTCAATCTCTTGCCTCAACTGAGGGGCCCAGAACTGAACACAACACTCAAGGTGTGGCAAGGAAAGGGGTGAGAGGAGGGTGTAAGCACCTGGCACCTCCCACAGATCTGGGGATGTTGGCAAAGGGTTTAACATTCCTGTGTATCCCACTCCCTTTATGGTGTGATGCAGTTTGCAGGGCATGGAAGAAAATCCAACTTTGTACCAGAATTCAAAGGGGAAAAAATGACTTGTGATCTGTTTCAAATAATTAAAATTATTTAGTGATCTATCAAGGGATAAGAGGGAGTAATAAGACACTCTGTCCAATTTGTTTTAGAGCTGGATTTGGAGCACTGTAGTATAAAATTATAACCTACAAATTAATCACAAGAATGTTCCCTGTATGTAGGTCAAATCCACATGTGAACCTCCACAAAACTTCTGCTTCATTCAGCTTTTTCATGATTATCTTTACTTTCTGCTGCCTCAAGGGAGGTAAAATCCCTTTGATTTTTAAAGAGAAAAAAAAAAGCTATATTTCTCTCCCAGTTTCTCTTTAACTTCTCCTTCCTGCTTCATTTTTAACATGGAAAGATTTTTTTCTTTTTAAAAAGGAGGGAGAAAAAAAGGAATTTTTTATGCATGTTTTTCACTGAGGTTTGTTTGAATTCAACCAATCCTGTTGTGGTTGCGAAAAAACCCACAAAATTTCATGGCTGCTTTTCCACAGAAATCAATTTGAGTGTCCAAGGCTTAGCCTGGTGGTTTGAAGATGTCCCCAAGTTCAGTTCATGTCTGCCCAAGGGTTTCTTTTGGAACGGGAACCAATTAAACCCAGGATGAGTTAGAGGTTCTCCAGCTGAGACCAGGATATGAAGTAGAGGTTCTCCAATTAAACCCAGGATGAGGTGGAGGTTCTCCAATTAAACCCAGGATGAGGTGGAGGTTCTCCAATTAAACCCAGGATGAGGTGGAGGTTCTCCAATTAAACCCAGGATGAGGTGGAGGTTCTCCAATTAAACCCAGGATGAGGTGGAGGTTCTCCAATTAAACCCAGGATGAGGTGGAGGTTCTCCAATTAAACCCAGGATGAGGTGGAGGTTCTCCAATTAAACCCAGGATGAGGTGGAGGTTCTCCAATTAAACCCAGGATGAGGTGGAGGTTCTCCAATTAAACCCAGGATGAGGTGGAGGTTCTCCAATTAAACCCAGGATGAGGTGGAGGTTCTCCAATTAAACCCAGGATGAGGTGGAGGTTCTCCAATTAAACCCAGGATGAGGTGGAGGTTCTCCAATTAAACCCAGGATGAGGTGGAGGTTCTCCAATTAAACCCAGGATGAGGTGGAGGTTCTCCAATTAAACCCAGGATGAGGTGGAGGTTCTCCAATTAAACCCAGGATGAGGTGGAGGTTCTCCAATTAAACCCAGGATGAGGTGGAGGTTCTCCAATTAAACCCAGGATGAGGTGGAGGTTCTCCAATTAAACCCAGGATGAGGTGGAGGTTCTCCAATTAAACCCAGGATGAGGTGGAGGTTCTCCAATTAAACCCAGGATGAGGTGGAGGTTCTCCAATTAAACCCAGGATGAGGTGGAGGTTCTCCAATTAAACCCAGGATGAATGGATATTCTGCAGTTAAACCCAGGATGAAGTACAAGTTCTCCAATTAACCCCAGGATTAATTAGAGGTTTTTGCTTCTGGCTTAGCTCTGAGTCTTGGCTTGCTGTGCATGATCATCCCACTCTGCAGGTGCCTGGAAGGTTGGATGTGCTCCTGCTCCTTCTCACTCACAGGGAGAAGGATGAAGGAGCTCTGTGGTATACAAAAATCTGATTTTAGCTGAAGGTCTGATGGGGGGTTGTGGTTTTGGGGGTTGTGTGGCTTTTTTCCCTGTGATAGGCACTCCAAAAGCATCCTCTTGTATTGATCTTTCCTTGGTGAGGTCCAGCCTCTTCCTCTTCAGGAATGTGACCTCAAGGCCTGATTGGATGAGCGACCTAATCTAGTGGGAGTTGTCCCTGCCCATGGCACGGGTAGAATGGGATGAAATTCCAGGTCCCTTCCAACCTAAACCAATCTGTGGTTCTATGAACACTCTGTAGGATGACTTGGAGGTTTTTTGGGGTTGGTGGCATTGCCTAGGAGTCTTTGCCTTCCCATTCCTAAGGCAGGCACAGAAGGTCTCTCCCTCCTCCAGGGAAAAGTGGGATGAATGGCATGGGATGGAGGAAGTGGTGCAAAGAAATCCTATTCCACTCATAGATCTGTGATTGCTCTTCATTAATAGCCCCTCAAAGAGCTTGAAAGTGGCCACAAAAATAAGAATCAAAACATTCAGTTTTCTCCTTTTATGTTAAAACTCTTAAGATCAGATTCCTTTGAAAATGTAACAGCTCCTCAGGTCTGAGGCACCAGGAATAGTTCCTGGAAATCTTCCACTTCGAGGGGTGAGGAGAGCTGGAATTTCAGACCATATCTGGAATGTTTTAAGGCTTTTTCCTGCTAAATGGTGTCTGGGATGTGCCAGGGTGGGTGAGTGAACTCCTTGACCCTGAAGCTGGGGCAAGATCCAACCCACAGCAGCTCTTTGGTACCCTTGTTACTGTTAGAAGAAGACCAGGGTGCCCTGGTGAGCACTTCATGAGTGTAATTCCCACATTGCTACCCCAAATTTGCCCTCCTGGGCATGTTTGTGGCAGGGTTTTCACTGAGCCACACACAAAGCCTGGGGCTGCATCTCCCATTGCTGTCACGTGCCATGGAATGCCCTGGGAGCTGCACAGCTGAGCTGGCACCACCTCAGAGCTGGCACCTGATTCCCAAAGCTGCTCCAGCTCACACAGCCACAGACTGGGGTGGGATGGAAGAGACCTGAAAGCCTATCCAGTGCCACCCCCTGCCATGGGACGCCTCCCAGTGTCCCAGAGTGCTCCAACCTGGCCTTGGACACTGCCAGGGATGGTGCAGCCACAACTTCTCTGCCCATTCCGTGCCAGGGCCAGCCCACCCTCACAGCCAAGAATTCCTTCCCAACAGCCCACCTAACCCTGCCTTCTGGCAGTGGGAAGCCATTCCCTGTGTCCTGTCCCTCCATCCCTTGTTCCAGGTCCCTCTCCTGCTCTTCTAGAGCCCCTTTGGGCACTGGAAGGGGCTTTCAGGTCTCCCTGGAGCCTTCCCTTCTTCATGTGAGCCCCCCAGCTCTCCCAGCCTGGCTCCAGAGGGGCTTCAGTCACATTAAAACACTGGCTTAAAATATCTCTCTGCTCTTTCAAGGATCAGAGTCTGACACCCTAAAGTCATCTTGCCCACTCTGCCTTACATTAGCCTTGACCTCCACCCCAGGGCTTGTTCTGACCAGTGCCACCAGGGCTGACCCTTTCCCTCTCTAAACATCCTCCTTGTGTCCCCACGGGATCAGTCACCTCCTGTGGAGCAGCAGTGTGAGAGCAGTGGCTCTGGAGCAGGAAGGTTGGGACTCTTCCATTAGGGTGAGGCCACACCTTGAGTGTTGTGTTCAGTTCTGGGCCCCTCAGNAAGTGAGCTTGGCCGTGGCACTGAGTGCCATGATGTGGTAAAGGGAGTGGAGTTGGCCCAAGGGTTGGACTTGATGATCTCGGAGGTCTTTTCCAACCCAGTCCATTCTATGACCCTTGCCAAATTGCTGCTTGTTCCCTCATGCAGTTCCAAGCAAAGGGCTCCTCAGGAGCCTGAACAGCCCCTGCCCTTGGCTCCTCTGCCTTGCTGAGTCACAGGAGTGGGGATGGAGCTCATCCCTGGGCATCCCAAAAGGGTTGTGTCCCATCCTGGCTTCCTCAGGGAGATCTGGGCTTTCCCACTGCCCTTCTATCTCCAGGTAAGGCCCCTCACCTCTTCTGGGTGGCCTGTGGACAACAGCACAGCCTTTAACCAGAGCGGACCCTTCTGACAGCCACAGGCTCAATAAATCTCTTTGTCTCTTGCCAGCTTTTCATTCTGATTTTGCTTTCCCTGGAGATTTGCACTCTCATCACCACCACCAAGAAAACACGTTTATTTTTGGCTGTGTAGCTGAGCTGGCAGCAATGTAACACCTTCTCAGTTCTCACTTGGTGTAGCTGCAGGAATAAATAACTCCTTTCTCTTTCTAGGCTCAGGAATATTTGAGCTTCCCATGGCTTTTCAGGAAATTTTGATTTATATGTAGGTGCTCTTTGCATCTGACCAGAGTATGATTTTATTGCCCTGGAGTAGCAAAAAAATACCCCAGAGTGTACAAGTCCCTCCTCCTGGGCACAAGGTGAGGCTGAGCTTTGCTTCCACAGGAAAACCAAGGATTAAGCTGACAGTGATGGGCACAAGTGGCTTCCCAAAGCCCAAGGTGTGAGTGGGAGACCTTGGAGATGTGGGATGTGCAGCAGGCACAGAAGCAGCTGCTCTGGAAGGGCTTTGTCAAGCTGGAGGAGCTGAATAGAACGGCTCTTGGTGGCCATTCCTTAATGGGAGGAAAACTGGAGCTTGGATGCGCCAACTGGGAACAACCTGAGCCAGGCTGGGGGAGCTGGAACTCTCCCTGACTGTGGTTCATGGGGCAACAACTTGACAATTTGGGATCAAACAGTGGTGCCAAGGTGTTGCAAGCTTGGAGGATTTAGAGTTAATACTGGAGCAGTTGGGATCCAGCAGTCACCCCCTGTGTGGAATGAAGGGCTTGCAACCAGAACTTTGCCCTAACCCTTGCCCTGAAGGTACTTAATTCCCTAATTAATTCCCTGAAGAGCAATTAATGGTGTAAGTCTGGAAAGTCAGCAATTCTCTCTCCATGTGGACAATCTCTGCTTGCTGAAACAGGAGACAACCTGCCCTTTGCACTGCATTTCCTAGCAGGTTTCTGGGATTTTTTTTTATCTTTCCCCAGCCTCCCACGTGGAAAATAATCCTTTCAGCATGCAGATGGCAGCTCCTTTGTGGAGGGGCAGGCTGGGTTTTCACTTCATTCTTAGAGTGTGTGTTGCTTGCAGGGTGTTACTCTCAGTATTGTGTTAAAAATAGCTGGTGTTAAGCTGCTAATTCTTAACCTTTTTGCTCACACTCCTGATTTTTTGTGATTTATGGTGTAAAACTTCCCTCTGGTTTGAAGTGCTAGTCTGGCTTTCTATGAAATGTCTGCATCTTGCTTATAAAACCAGGTTCTGATGGTTAAAAACATGAAGGTTTTGGTTTAGAATCATAGAATGGATTAAGTTGGAAAAGACCTCCGAGATCATCAAGTCCAACCCTTGGGCCAACCCCAGTCCCNCTCCTTGCTCTTCTCTGGCCCCACTCCAGCCCCTCAAGATCTTTCTCGAACTGAGGGGCCCAGAACTGAACACAACACTCAAGGTGTGGCCTCCCCAAGGCAGAGTCCAGGGGAAGGCTCACTGCCCTGGGCCTGCTGGTCACGCTACTTTGGATCCAGGCCAGGATCCCATTGGCCTTCTTGGCCACCTGGCCACACTCTTGGCTCCTCTTGAGCTTCCTGTCCCTCAGTCCCCCCACGTCCCTTTCAGTCTGGCTGTTCTCCACCCACCCTGTGCCCAGCCTGGAGCGCTGCAGGGGTTGGTGTGGCCAAAGGGCACGATCCGGTCTGCCCCACTTGTAAAAGTGCCATGGTAGGCACTGGACAGCCATGTCCTGGTACCTAAAACCACAGAATTCCCACAATCCTGAAATTCCCTTGAGCTGGAAGGGATCTCCCAGGATCACAGAGTCCAGCTTTAGTTAGTCTGGACCCAATGGCATAACTGAATGTGAGGGTTGTGAGTGGGAGAAGTAAAAACCCCTAGGAGATTGAAAATTGGCACTGGGGAGGGAAAAAGTGGATTTTATTTTGTTTTTCATCTTCTCACTCCCATTCTTTGTTTGACAAGTGGCCTCTGCCCTGAGCTCTGCACTCTTGGGATGGGCTGTGATTCTGCTGCTCTCATGGGAGAAGAGATGAAGTGGGAGGAAGAAGAAAAAGAAAATTGAGGGGTTTATTTGCAAACCTTCCTCCTGAATCTGATGATTATTAGGAGCCTCCTGCCCTTGCTTCCCTTCCAGCTGGAATGTGTCTTATTCCTGTGGAAATACAGAACCCCAATGAGCAAATGCCTTGAAGTGAATGGATGTGGGAGATGGTGCTTCTACAGTGGCCCAGAAACCAGGAGCCACCTGGAATCACAGCTGGGGTTGGGTTGGGAGGGATCTTGGACCATCCAGTGCCACCCCCTGCCATGGGCAGGGACACCTTCCAGCAGCCCAGGTTGCTCCAAGCCCTGTCCAGCCTGGTCTTGGTTGCTTCCAGGAGTGGAGCAGCCTGTCGAAATGGTGCTTCTACAGTGGCCCAGAAACCAGGAGCCACCTGGAATCACAGCTGGGGTTGGGTTGGGAGGGATCTTAAAGCCCAGCCCCTCATCCCACCCCTTCCTGGGCAGGGACACATTAGGATCATAGAATCATTTGGGTTAGAAAAGACCTCCAAGATCATCAAGTCCAACCCTTGGGCCAACTCCAGTCCCTTTACCACATCATGGCACTCAGTGCCACGGCCAAGCTCAGCTGAAAAACCTCCAGGGATGGGGAATCCACCCCCTCTCTGGGCAGCCCATTCCAATGCCTGATTACTCTCTCTGCACAGAATTTCTTTCTGATATCCAACCTAAACCTCCCCTGGCAGAGCTTAAGTCTGTGCCCTCTTGTTCTACCTCCCACCAGCCCAGGTTGCTCCAAGACCCATCCAACCTGACCTTGGGCACTTCCAGGGATGGAACAGCCTATGGATCAAACTGCACATTCCTGAGTGGACCCCATGTGGGTAGCACATGGAGCAAAATGCCTGTGCCTGGTCCACCCTGTCCTCAGCTTGACACCTGCAGCAAGACTCCATGGTCTGGTGTCCTGGTTCCCTGGGGACACCAAAACCCTCTGGAGCTGTCACTGTGGTTGTGGTGTCAGGACACGTGGAAATTCCAGCATCATCTTCCCTGTGAAGTCATTAATGGGAATCATCACCCTCATTTAAGAGCTGCCATCACTTAGTGGATTAACCTTTATCAAGCAACTCTGCATGGCAAAGTAATTACTTCTAATGGAATCTGCCCTTGATTTGGAGCCACAGGGGAAGCAATTAAAGCTCACAAAAGCAAAAGCCATGACTTCTAAATGAAGATGGATGGCTTTTGTTATCTGTTTCATACATTTTATTGTGTACCAGTGTTAGGAAATACTCAGCACCTCTCATGTTTTGGGAGGGTTTAAAAATGTGGGATTAGACTCTTGGCTCTGTGGATGGATGGAATGTCATCAGCTCCAGCTCTGGGATTTGGCTCAGGAATCAGGCTTAGTGTCACTGCCACCCCAGTCACAAAGGACTTGCAGGGGGCTTTGAACTTGAACTTCTCAGATCTTTGGGCCCTCATGTTCAGCATGAAGAGTTTACTGACTGATTTCTTGCATCTCCTGATCTCTCACCTCAGCCTTTCTGGGTAGGGAGGAGGATTTTGCTTGAAACCAAGAGGCATCTCAAGCTGCTTTTTGTGTCTGTGGACTTCTCTAGTGCAGGGTGTGCCAGTGGAAAGGAGCTGGTTGGTGTGTGCCACAGGTGCCTGTGTGAGGGCCTGGAGCGTGAAATGGTTTGGGTTGGAAAGGACCTTTTAAAGCTCACCCATTCCACCCCCTGCCCACCCACCAGCCCAGGTTGCTCCAAGCCCTGTTCAACCTGGCCTTGGACACTCCCAGGGATGGAGTAGCCACAGCTTCTCTGCCCAACCTGTGCCAGGGCCTGCCCACCCTCATGGGGAAGAATTCCTTCCCAGTATCCCACCTCTCCCTGCCCTCTGGCAGGGGGAAGCCATTCCCTGTGTCCTGTCCCTCCATCCCTTGTCCCAGAACCCTCTCCAGCTCTCCTGGAGCCACTTTAGGCACTGGAGGGGGCTCTCAGGTCTCCCTGGCACAGGTTGGGCAGAGAAGCTGTGGCTGCCCCATCTCTGGGCGTGTCCAGGGCCAGGTTGGACAGAGCTTGGAGCAACCTGGGCTGGTGGGAGGTGTCCCTGCCCACGGCAGGGGGTGGGATGGGATGAGCTTTGAGGTCCCTCCAACCCAAACCATCCTGGGATTCTGAGAGCAGGAGAATGACGGCTGAGCTGGCACAGATGGGATGGAGGTAGGGTGGTCCTGCAGGTGTGGAGACCTGTCCAATCCCCTCTGCTGTGTCTGGAGTCCAGAAGGGGCTCAGTTCCCTCTGGGAGCTGATTGTTAGTGCAGCTAATGCAGGGGAAAGTGTGACAACTCCTGGGAATGGAGCAGCTCCTGAAGAGCAAATAGGTTCCATCACGTGTTTGGAAGCTTTGATTGCTCTCCTGGGTGCTTTGCTCCATCTCCTCTGCTGCCACTGCCGACCCAGAGCAGGGGCTGTGCTCCAATTGCTCCTCCCTCTGCACTGCCCCTCCCCTGAGAGATGCTGTCCCTTAGATTTGGGTGCAGGAGTGTCTGTAACACTCCCCTGGGAGATGCTGTCCCTTGGATTTGGGTGCAGGAGTGTCTGTAACACTCCCCTGGGAGATGCTGTCCCTTGGATTTGGGTGCAGGAGTGTCTGTAACACTCCCCTGCCCCTCCCCTGGGAGATGATGTCCCTTGGATTTGGGTGCAGGAGTGTCTGTAACACTCCCCTGGGAGATGCTGTCCCTTGGATTTGGGTGCAGGACGTGTCTGTAACACTCCCCTGGGAGATGCTGTCCCTTGGATTTGGGTGCAGGAGTGTCTGTGACACTCCCCTGGGAGATGCTGTCCCTTGGATTTGGGTGCAGGAGTGTCTGTAACACTCCCCTGGGAGATGCTGTCCCTTGGATTTGGGTGCAGGAGTGTCTGTAACACTTCCCTGGCCAAGGGATCTGGTTGGTTGTGACTCTCCTGGAGGACGAGAACAAGACTGAGCTTTTGCATGACTTTGCTTTTGTCTCTGCCCCATCCCCCTGGGGTTTCTCTGCCGGTGCTTCAGTGCCTGTCCCTTTGATCCAGTGGCTTTATTCCCCTTCAGGGAGCCTGATTGTGGAGGAGGGGGATGTTTTTTGGTGCTGTCAGTTGTTTCAGATGCAAAAAGAGAGAGAGAGGCGTTTCAGGCTGCTCCAAGTGTGTCTGCAGACAGGAGCATGTGCAGGTTTGTGAGCAGCTCCCCAAAGCTGCTCCATCCTGGCAGGGAGCAGCTGCCTGGGCACGTGCAAGGCCCATTAAGATTCAGTGCTGCTCCAAAGCTCCCATTTATGCTCCAAAGAGGCTTCTGAAAAGCAGGAGGAGGAAAAAAACCCAGCTTCTAAATTAGAATTGTTTGTTCTGAGAGGAACAATCAGGAGTTAATTTTTTTTATTTTTTTATTTTTATTATTATTAATTTTTTCCCCCTCTGTGCCCCTACAGAGCATCAGTTGGGTGGATGTTTGGTCTGGAAGGGCTGGAGTCACCTTTCAAGTTCCCAACAGCCAGGGAAGGCTTAAACTGTGAAGTGGATGCAGGAAAAGAATGATGTGGTAATAAAGATCTTTTTACTGGCTGGGGCTGGATGGTGACGTAGGAATACTGTATCTTATGTATGCAGCAGAAATTAATCTGGATTAATTTAAGAAACTAAGCATGATTAGAGCCACTCTTTTGGAATCAGAGGAGCTTTGTGTTTGATTTGGTATAATTGGCTTACAAAGGTTCTCTAAAGGATGTTATACCCATGCTGTCTGTGGCAGGGTGTTCTCTGAGCAAACCCTTCCCTCTGGCCTTTGGGCTTGCCTGGGGGAAAAAAAATCCAGTTATATTTGCAATGTGATTCCGTGTGAGTGGAGAGAACAACCCCCCAGGCTTGGTCTCACCTCATGGGTGGTGCAGGTGGCACCTTCCCCTCAGCAGAGAGTGGCAATGCAGGTGGCACCTTCCCCTCAGCAGAGAGCGGCAGTGCCTTAAGAATTGCAGAAAAAGGCTGTGACTCCATCAGGGAAGGAGAATTCCATGCTTATATTCCCTCCTGCCAGGAGAACAAAGAGGGAGCAAACCTCCCCTCCACACTGGCAGTGATCAAAAGCACTTGTGTGTTTTATAACCAGCTCCAGGGAATTGCTGAGGAGCCAAGGCTCCAGAATTCCCAATGGAATTATGTGCACAAATGGCAATATTCCCTGGAGTAAATACAAAAGTGAAGTGGAGTTGTGAAAAGGATTTGAGCCTTCTTGTCTGGGGCTCTGCTGGTGCAAACCCAGGGGCTTCTCAACCCACAGACAGCAACTCCTTCAAACAAGGAGGGCTTGAGCAGCCCTTGAGAGGCTTCCCCATGCCCAGGAGGGGCTGGATCTCACCCTGAACAGTCCTTTCCAGCCTGGATGGGTGGGCACCCTGGAGGAGCAGGAGTTGCTGATGGTGTCACAGCAGAGTGGTGGAGATGCAGCTTTCCACTGAAAAGCTCCCCAGGGAGTGTGTGTTTGCGTGTGCAGGTGCACAGGTTTGCCTTCAAGAATCACCTTGCTGGGGTGTGTCTGTGCCACTGGCTTTGTCTTCATGTCACTCTTCCTTCTAAATTACTTTGGTGCTTTTTTAACTCTTTTTTTAAATTTTTTTAAATTACTTTTATTTTTTTCCCCTCTAGAAAAACTCTAAATGGGTCTATAATTAGTACAGACTGAAGACTTTCTGACAGCAAATAATGATCTTAATAAGGCCCCTGTTACAGAGCAAGAACCTTCTGCTTTTAATACTCCATAATTTGAAGCTTGAAGGTGTTTGGGTTGTGGTTTTTTCTTTTATCCCAAGTGCTGGTCACCTCCCGAGTCAGACTGGGCCTTCGTGAAGGTGAATTTGCTGGTAATCAAAGTGGAGTTGGACTTGATGATCTCAGAGGTCTCTTCCAACCCAGCTGATTCTATGATCTTGCTGCCCTCCAGCCTTTGCTAGGGGTGGTCATAAATCAGAGTCGGAAGAGTAATGCCCATCCAGTGCCACCCCTGCCATGGGCAGAGGAACTTTCCATTATCCCAGGTTGCTCCAAGCCCCATCCAACCTGGCCTTGGACACTTCCAGGGATGGGGCAGCCACAGCTTCTCTGGGCTCTTTCACAATGTTACTGAAATAGAATTTATTAAAAATTACAGCAGAAGAGATGAGAGCACTTGAAACAATCTCACAGATGAAAGGAACCGTCGTGCTCATGGACAACCTGCATAAAGCCCATTGAGGAGTCAAGGGCATGTGCAGGAACTCTTTCCTGCAAGTCATTAGAGAAGTAGAACTCCTGCTGTCATCAGCTCTTTATGTGAAGGGACAGCATGTAGACTTTCTGGAGATCAACCATAAAACTGCATTAACAGGATCATGAAGGAGAAACAAGTTTCAAAAAGGACTTTGCTGTATTCTCGCCCCTCATTTTCTTTCATCTGTAGCGATTTTTGTGTCAGGAGGATGTTTGAGTTGCAGTTCTGAAGATGGGGAACCACCCAGGGTGATCCCCTAGTCAATGGGAGGTGCAGAGCTCCTGTCACCACCCAAAGGTTGGGATGTGATGGCAGTGGGGGATGTTCATGAGTTTTGAGGCTGAGAGAGACTCAGAGTAGACTCCAACATCTGTTGCTCTTGGGAGATGGGCAAAGAAGTGAAGCTTCTGCCAAACCCTGGCATGACCCAGTATGGCCATGCCTGTTGGAGGTGCTCCATGTGAGACAAGATATTTGGGGGGGTGACTGATGTCTGATGTCAATTCCTCATATGAGGAAGGCTTTGAGTTTGTCTTTTTTGCAAGGAGTCAGTGGCTGGGCAGCATTCCTGTGCTTGTCCCAAACCAAAGAGATCAGTGTGAGCACCTCAGGGCACACCTTTTAGGAATGGTCTCAATGGACCTGCTGCAGAGTTCACAAGAACATGGGCAAGCTTTGGAAACCAGAGCCTTCCAGAGATACACCCAAATTACCTGTTAAAATCAGGATTTATCTGATTATCAGTTGGGCATTTCTTCCTCAAGAACCTGTTGTTGGTGTCCCTGCTCTCACTGCAGAGTGGTTGGACAGGGTGACCTTTAAAGGTCCCTTCCAACTCAAGGTATTCTGGGATTCAGTGACTCTTTTCCAGCTGTGGGAGCCTCGTGGCCCAGCTCCAACCCCCTGGGTTTGGTTCTCATGGCAATGCTCTTCCACAGTGGCTTTTTTTGGGAACCTGTGGCTGCCTGGCCTTCAAATCTCACCTGTGAGAGACAGACTGGGACACCACTCTGAAATCATAGAAACACAAAATCGATCGGGTTGGAAAAGACCTCCGAGATCATCAAGTCCAACCCTTGGGCCAACTCCAGTCCCTTTACCACATCATGGCACTCAGTGCCACGGCCAAGTTCAGTTGAAAAGCCTCCAGGGATGGGGAATCCACCCCCTCTCTGGGCAGCCCATTCCAATNCCAGAACTGAACACAACACTCAAGGTGTGGCCTCCCCAAGGCAGAGTCCAGGGGAAGGCTCACTGCCCTGGGCCTGCTGGCCACGCTACTTTGGATCCAGGCCAGGAGCCCATTGGCCTTCTTGGCCACCTGGCCACACTCTTGGCTCCTCTTGAGCTTCCTGTCCCTCAGTCCCCCCACGTCCCTTTCTGCCTGGCTGCTCTCCAGCCACTCTGTGCCCAGCCTGGAGCGCTGCAGGGCTTGGAGTGGCCAAAGGGCAGGACCCGGCAATTTGGCACTTCTTCTCTGCTGCACTGGATGAATTTGGTGCTTAATATTTCTTTTTAATTCTTTTTTTTCTCTGCTTCTTCTGAAAATGTTGATTCTTTGAGCTTGTTTTTCCTACAACTGGTGCTATTTGTGTACACTTCTGTGCCTTTAAACCAGCTGGCAAGTGCCTTTTTATAAAGCTGGAGCCTCTCTCCAGATCAGCATTATTTAGAGATAAGACACTATCTGTGATCTGGTGACTGATGGGATGTGGAGTGGGCTCTTTTTTTAGCTCCAGCCAGCGTTTTTCTAAAAATATTCCTCCTCAAACATCAGCATCAAAGGATTGCTGATCCCTGGGATTATTCAACATGGCACAGAGTTGTCTTGTTGGGATTGCTCTTAAACTTCAGAGGAAGGGCAGGAGCTTCAGGGTGGAGTTGAGAGTTAAGGAATTGGTGTTGCTCAAAGGTTGAACCCCCAGGACTGTGATGGGATTCCCTGATCTGTCACCCTGGATTTAGGGAAAGTGCCTGGGAAGCATCACATTTATGTGAGGAATGTGCAAGTCCTTCCTTTGGTGAATTGTTTTGGTGGGTATTTTTCTGCCTTAAAGAGAGGTTGAAACTTCAATTTATTTTTTATCCACACATGGAGGATTGGCTGTTGAGGCAGATTCCACCCATGTCCAAGTTCTAGTTGTGGTTCACACCCTGTATCCTTCTGGAAATATCTAGAATTACTATTTGCCATGACCTGGTTGGCTCAGTCTGGGTGGCTTTTGTCCAACCTCTGCCAGGGCACATTGTGGATGCTGAGCAGTGGGAAACACAGCACAGCTTGGACATGGTTTGCTCTGCTCAGGGTTTTCTCATCTCTCAACACCTATTTTTCCTAACCTTATGTTTTCCTCCACCAAGTTTCCAGCTGGTGGCCTTTGTGCTTTGCCTTGAGATGTTTGTCTCTTCCTGTCACCCTGTGCTCTGGGCAGTGGTGACCTTCAACTTCAGAACTCTCCAGCATGTTTTCCAGGTATTCCAATAGTTTACAGACTTGCTCTTCAATCCTCTCCCTGGTTTCCTTGGGACAGTTGTGAGCCAGGATTAAAAGATGAAACGTGTCCTTGTTGACTTTGGGCCCCTCAGTTCAGAAAGGATACTGAGGTGCTGGAACAGGCCCAGAGAAGAGCAAGGAGGCTGGAGAAGGGAGTGGAGCACAAGTGGTGTGGGGAGAGGCTGAGGGAGCTGGGGGTGTTTGTGCTGGAGAAGAGGAGGCTGAGAGGTGACCTCAGCACTGTCTGGAAGTGCCTGAAGGGAAGTTGTGGCCAGGTGGGGGTTGGTCTCTTCTCCCAGGCACTCAGCAATAGGACAAGGGGGCACGGGGGGCTCAAGCTGTGCCAGGGGAAATTGAAGTTGGAGATGAGAAAAAACTTGTTTGCAGAGAGAGTGCTCAGGCATTGGAATGGGCTGCCCAGAGAGGGGGTGGATTCCCCATCCCTGGAGGTTTTTCAGCTGAGCTTGGCCGTGGCACTGAGTGCCATGATGTGGTAAAGGGACTGGAGTTGGCCCAAGGGTTGGACTTGATGATCTCGGGGGTCTTTTCCAACCCAATCAATTCTATGATTCTGTGACTTGAGGTTATGCATGAAATGACTGAAAACTTTAAGCCAGGAGCTTGGTTTTAGGTGGCAATTCATGTCTTGCTTGTTCTTTTGTTGTGGTGGTTGATACAGCCTTGTTTTGTGGGAATGTTCTGCATTCCTGGTTCCTGGATATGACCCCTTTGGCTCTATTTGGATGCACCTCTGTCTCTCAGTCTGATCTCCTTGAAAGAGTTTCTGCTGTTTAACCTTCTCCAATGGTTTCCATGAGCTGTAAACTTGATCATAGTTTAGTTTCAGTTAAAATATGAGAATCACAATATTGGGATGCAAGAGGGGGGTGTATAATCCCAAGGTAGTCCAGAGAAGCTGTGGCTGCCCCATCCCTGGGAGTGTCCAAGGCCAGGTTGGATAAACTTGGAGCACCCTGGAATGGTGGGAGGTGTCCCTGCACATGGCAGGGGTGGCACTGGATGAGCTTTAAGGTCCCTTCCAACCCAAACCATTCTGGGATTTTTGGATTTCCTGGGTATATCCCCTTCAAATGCTGATTCTCTCTTGATAATTAAGCTTTGAGATGTGCTGACTAACCAATTTGTTTGTCCTGTGGCTCATGTTTACATTATTGTGACATTAGTCCCTGAGGTGGTGGTACCTCACCCTGTTCCATCCCAGACCTTTGGCTCTCAATCCAACTTAGGAAAGCCACATTATCGTAATGAAACCCCTCCTAATTAATGCCAATCAATATTACAAGCCTTTCAGTGTTTCTTAATTTGATTTCACCCTGAGTGCTGCTCTGAGTCCAGACTGATCTTGAGAGTCCATAAAACACTGGATGGAAGAAGTGGGAGATGTGTTGGCAGATAAAAGCTGACTGAAGGGTTGCAGGAGTTTTAGGGGAACCTGGAGATGGAGAAGAACCTCCTGTTGCCCTTTTTGAGGCAGGGCAGGGGAAGAATTCATTCAGAACATATGCAGATGTGGCACTTGGGGACACAGGTTGGTGGTGGCCTTGGCAGTGCTGGGGGAATGGTTGGACTCTGGTCTTTGAGGGCTTTTCTAACCTGAATGATCCCAGAATTCCCAGAAGAGGTGGCTTGCTGGTTTCTAAGCCATAACAAGACTGAGATGGTTGGAAGGTTCTCCCAAAATTATCCTCCTTTTTTTTTTCCTCATGAAATAGGTGGGGAAAAATAAACACAAATAAATTGGAGCTGCTGTGGCCAGAGAAGACACCTTTGTGGTGGAGACCTTTAGAAGTTTGGGGACAGCAAGGAAGTGCTGGGAGATGGGATTTGGATAGAGGGTTATTAAAGGTTGGAGACATTTCCCTGTCAGTGTTGAGGGGGTTTCTTTGTGGACTTTATTGGTGCAAAGAGTGAGAGGATTAATGTGGTGTATAAGGTGGTGCCGAAAAGGAGTTTGATTCCTGAGAAAATCCTGCCTGTTATTTGAAATAAAAGGCCTCCAAATCAGTAAAAAACCCATGACTGTTCTTTGGAGGGTGCAAAAGAAACAGAGCATGGAAAGTATTCCCAGGACTGTGAGTCCCAAGGAGGAGAGGGAGAAGGCAGTGCCTGTGCCTGCCTGAATTCAGGAGGAATAATTAATCTGGGGATTACTCTTGGCATTCCAGAAATAGCAGCACCATTGCAAAGATTCCTTAAGCTCTGGTGAAGTTGTCTGGGTGTTGAATTATTGGAGTCCCCCTCCCCTTCCAATGAATATAAACTAGGAATGAGATGACGGATTTGCATCCAATCCCTCCTGACTTTCTCTTCTCCCTCCCCACGAAGACTCCCCGTCTCACATCGTTTTCCTCTGGCCTTTTGAAAGACTCTTCCTCATATCAGGGGATTTGTGGCTGGCTGGCACTTTTTCTTTTCTTTCTCTCTTTTTTTTTTTGGTTTTTTTTTTTTTTGAGGAGAAATATCCTCACTGTGACTTTTTTAACTCCTCCCCACTTTGTCTGGGCTATGCCTGGTCTGAATTTTCCCCTTTGAAGGCCTAAGCTGCGATTTCATGAGTGTGGCATTTGCTTTGTGTGGGCATGAGAAGATTAAGGTGATTGCTGCACTGGAGCTTCTCAGTTGAGCTGTCACTCCTTATTTCCCTGCTCTGAAAAGGGAAAAAAAACCCCTCAGATAAGACTTCCAGTGCCAGGGAAGCTTTGGAAATGTCAGGATGCATCACTGACTGCTCCCCTGGGCAGAGTTAAGTGAAAAAGGAGCTTAATGACTCTCCCATCAGCTCAGGAGATCCTGTCCCTCCATCCATGGATAATGCCATGGAGAGCATCCCTCCCCTTCCCAAATAGGGTCTGAGCACTGACTTTTTATTTTACATATTCCAATCATGCAAATTCCTCCCAGTGCTCCCAGCTGGGTTAGATTTCTGCTCTGGAAATGAGCAATTCCCATTTCTCTTGTTTATTGCCCAAGTTTCTCACCTCGGGGCAGAGGCAATTACAGGGTTTTGTCTCATCCCTTGGTGACTTGATTCATGTCATTCCTGACATCTTGGTTTCTTTGTGCCAAAGGAATAGACATTTGTTGTCCCTTTCCTTCCTCCTCCTTCCCCTCCCCTCTCCCTCCTTCCATTCCTTGCATTTTTCCTGTTTAAAATCTTTCTTCCTCACTTGGTTTGAACCTCCCAGGGGAGCGCCCAAATCCCTCCGTGCAGGGACCATCAGGTTGTCCAAACATTCCTTCTGTTTTCTCCTCCCCTGATCCCTTTCCAGGATGGTGCCACGTGGGATACAACGTGCTGGAGATGACAATAAAATCCCAGAGTGGTTTGGGGTGGGAGGAACTTTAAAGACCATGGGACATCTTCCATTTGACCAATATTAGAGCTGTTTCTGGTGCTCTGTACAACTTTCTCTTTTTGTAACTTAGTGGTGGAGATTATATATATATAAAATATATATATTTATATATCTCTTTTAATACCTGAGCTGGCTTCTGACCCAAGCCACCCACAGCTTTTAAAAGCTCCCCCTGGAGAAATCCTGCCTCTCTAAATGCACACAGGTAGTCAGAGCAGCCTTGATCTTAATGCACCACCAATTTATGGGCAGAAAGTAGGGCAGGCCTGGAACCTGAGGGCTCCTGCTCAGCCAGGGAGTGCTTGGAATTCCCTGCTTGGAATGCTGGGCAGCTCTGAGTGCAGGGAGGAGCTGCCTGCTGGCTGAGGCTTGAAGGACACTTCAGAACTTCTGTGACAGGCAGGAGGATGCAGATGGCTTGGTCCTGCAGTTTCCATTATGGGATGATGACATGAAGCATTTCCTGTCCAGGGAAGGACAGATTTGTGAGAGGAGGTTGGAAGTGTTTGTGAATCCAAGGTGAAAGAGCCCAAAATAG
This sequence comes from Sakesphorus luctuosus, assembly GCA_013396695.1. Taxonomy (NCBI): domain Eukaryota; kingdom Metazoa; phylum Chordata; class Aves; order Passeriformes; family Thamnophilidae; genus Sakesphorus; species Sakesphorus luctuosus. Next base: position 56,438 of record VWZD01009385.1, read on the forward strand.
CCACTTCTGAAGTGTGGGCTTGTCTGGGTACTGCCAGATAAAGAGGTCCTGTGTCCAGGGCCCTCAGGACAGGGGGAATATCTCAGGATCCAGATGGGACAGCTGTTTTGCTGGTTTTCCTGTGCCAGAAATGCTGGTCAGGAGAGAAGGACCATCTTTGCTGCCTACCTGACCTTTTCTTCCACTCTCTTTCCTCTCTGGGAAATCACTTAGAGCTGGAAGGTTTTCTAAGGTTCAGTTTTCTTTGGTAGAAAACTGATGTGGCACTTGGGGACACAGGTTAGTGGTGGCCTTGGCA
>VWZD01009385.1:56959-110373 GCA_013396695.1 Sakesphorus luctuosus
TGTCCAAACATTCCTTCTGTTTTCTCCTCCCCTAATCCCTTTCCAGGATGGTGCCACATGGGATACAACGTGCTGGAGATGACAATAAAATCCCAGAGTGGTTTGGGGTGGGAGGAACTTTAAAGACCATGGGACATCTTCCATTTGACCAATATTAGAGCTGTTTCTGGTGCTCTGTACAACTTTCTCTTTTTGTAACTTAGTGGTGGAGATTATATATATATAAAATATATATATTTATATATCTCTTTTAATACCTAAGCTGGCTTCTGACCCAAGCCACCCACAGCTTTTAAAAGCCCCCCCTGGAGAAATCCTGCCTCTCTAAATGCACACAGGTAGTCAGAGCAGCCTTGATCTTAATGCACCACCAATTTATGGGCAGAAAGTAGGGCAGGCCTGGAACCTGAGGGCTCCTGCTCAGCCAGGGAGTGCATGGAATTCCCTGCTTGGAATGCTGGGCAGCTCTGAGTGCAGGGAGGAGCTGCCTGCCGACTGAGGCTTGAAGGACACTTCAGAACTTCTGTGACAGGCAGGAGGATGCAGATGGCTTGGTCCTGCAGTTTCCATTATGGGATGATGACATGAAGCATTTCCTGTCCAGGGAAGGACAGATTTGTGAGAGGAGGTTGGAAGTGTTTGTGAATCCAAGGTGAAAGAGCCCAAAATAGCCACTTCTGAAGTGTGGGCTTGTCTGGGTACTGCCAGATAAAGAGGTCCTGTGTCCAGGGCCCTCAGGACAGGGGGAATATCTCAGGATCCAGATGGGACAGCTGTTTTGCTGGTTTTCCTGTGCCAGAAATGCTGGTCAGGAGAGAAGGACCATCTTTGCTGCCTACCTGACCTTTTCTTCCACTCTCTTTCCTCTCTGGGAAATCACTTAGAGCTGGAAGGTTTTCTAAGGTTCAGTTTTCTTTGGTAGAAAACTGACGTGGCACTTGGGGACACAGGTTAGTGGTGGCCTTGGCAGTGCTGGAAGAATGGTTGGACTCTGGTCTTTGAGGGCTTTTCCAACCTGAATAATTCCAGAATTCCCAGAGGAGGTGGTTTGCTGGTTTCTAAGCCATAACAAGACTGAGATGGTTGGTAGGTTCTCCCCAAATTATCCTTTTTTATTATCCACCATGAGGTGGGCCATGGGTATGTAGGTCCTGTGGGCTGAGGAACTTGAGGCAGCCCTGAAAAAAGGCATCCCTAAGGATGGAAGGTCTTCATTTATATCCTGAGTTTTTGAAGTCTAGTCCAGGCTGGGAATCTCCAAGTGCTGCTGGTTCCAGGGGTCTTCTCAAAGGGATCTCTGCTCTCCTCCTTCCCTTTAAAGTAACCACATGTGAGATGGGGAGGCTTTGAAGGCTCCTCAAAGCACAGAGGGGCTTCTCTGCAGGGATCAGGAATGCTGATTGATTGGAGACTTCATAAAAAGCCTGATTTCCTCTTTGCAAAGCCATTCAGCCAGCCCAGCTGTGAGACAGTCCAGCCCCAAAGTGGATGAGTTGCTCTTTTTCCTCTCAGACTTTGACAGATGGTGCAGATTAGTCCTGAGCTGATACCAGGCTTGGCAGCTGCCTGAGGGTCTCAGCATCGGGGGGCGTGTGTGTGTGTGTGTGTGTGTTAAATATCAGACACAGCCAGTGAGCAAGTCTAGACACCTCCTCAACTGATTCCTTCTGAGCTAGAAAATTTGGAGATGTCCCTCTCCAGAAGCTCCACCTTCTCAGCATCAGGAAAGAAAAGTGTCTGCAATTCCTCTGCCAGAGCTGTTCCTTTCTGGCCTTGTGGCTGGAGTTCAGCATCCTCCTGCATTGCTGCTTCCCAAAGGCATCCCTGAGCCTCTTCAAGTCCTGCTGAGAAGGATGAATTTGGAGGAGAACCAGACAACCCTTCCTGCACCTTTGAAGTCTGTTTTTCCCAGCCTGTGCTCTGGCAGGCAGAGATTTATCGGGGGACATAAATTACATGTGGGCTCACTCACTTCCCTCAGAGCATGAGAAGGGAGGAATGATCCACACTCAGCTCCCAGCACTGATGCCACAGCAGGGAGTGTGCTGGGCATCAGGAATGGGGGGAAAAGTTCCAGATGTGCTCCAGGAGTGTGGGGAGATGGGGAAAAACATCTGCCTTTCAGCCAGGAAGATCTTGAGTGTCACCTTGTTCATGCTCACCTTGTGCTCACCTGCAGGGGAGGATGGAGAAGCTCCTGTCCAAGGCGTGGAGCTGCTCCAGGGGCAGCATCTGGAGAAAGGTTGTCATTAAATGCTGTCAAACTATGGAGTATCCTGAGCTGGAACGGTTCATGAGGATCATAAAGTCCAGCTCCTGGCCCTGCACAGGACACTCATAAAAATCCCACCTGGTGCCAACCCCAACATGCGCCTCCACGACAGGAAAGGCTGTGGGTCTCATCCTGTGTTTGTCCTGAGTGGTCCAAAGGAGTCTGAAAGGTTGTTGGTCTCATCCTGTGTTTGTCCTGAGTGCTCCAAAAGAGCCTGAAGGGCTGTGGGTCTCATCCCGTGTTTGTCCTGAGTGCTCCAAACCACTCCAGAGCATTCCCCAGTTCAAAGAATAAACAAGCTCAGTGTCAGTGAACTTGCTTGTCTTAGGCAGGCTTGGATAAATCCTTCCCTGCCTTCCTCATGACTCCCTTTTTCCTGTAAGTCCATGCAGAGAAGATCCCAGGAGCACCTCATCCATCCCTACGGAGCTGAGAGCCGGAATCAGCCCTGAGGATCCACCTCTGAGGGACCAGATCTCAATTTTAGCTCTCAGCTCCCAGAACTTTGATGTGCCCTCTCCCTGCCCTCTGTTCCCAGCAGAGGTGGAGGACACAGGGCCCTAAAACTGGCCCTAAAACTATCACCTCAAAGGAGACACTAAAAACAGCTTGGAGGATTTGTGGGAAATTTTGTGTTGCTGAATCATAGAACAGAATCATAGAATGGATTGGGTTGGAAAAGACCTCTGAGATCATCAAGTCCAACCCTTGGGCCAACTCCAGTCCCTTTACCAGATCATGGCACTCAGTGCCACGGCCAAGCTCAGCTGAAAAACCTCCAGGGATGGGGAATCCACCCCCTCTCTGGGCAGCCCATTCCAATGCCTGAGCACTCTCTTTGAAGCACCTTTTTGTGTGCTTTTTTTCTCTCTTTTTTTTTAAATTTATTTTTCCTTGTTGAGGGTTGTTTCTGCTGAGCCCTTGAGAGCTGTGAGTGACCTCAGGGGCAGCAAATAAAGCATCTCACTGAAGAAACCTTTCCATGCCTTCAGTGGGTGGAGATTTGTCCATCCCTGCTGAGTAGGAGGTGCAGGGCATGGGGTACCCCGATGCCTTGGGCTCCAGCCCTGCATGGCTACAGGACCTTGGAGCTGAAGTTCTGGTCTGAGTAGTCCTACATATTGTTTTTCTGCAGATCCCTTCTGAGTTGGAAGGGACCTCCAAGGATCATCGAGTCCAACTCTTAAGTCAATGGCCCACACAGGGGATTGAACCCATGACCTTGGCATTATTACAACCAAGTTTTGAGCTCTCCAGCCCTTTTCCCAGGTTACAGGGGGTTTGTAGAGTGTTTTGACAGCTGAAACAGCCTGGAAATGATGAACTGGAGGTGATGTCTTCTCTTCTGTCCTCTTTCCAAGGTGTCTGTTTGCTCAGGGCCTCTGTTTTTTCGGGGAGTTCCTCCCATGGGGTCTTTTCCCAGTTCCATCATACCCTGACAGCTCAATGTGATTTTCTGCCATGGCTTTGGTTCAGCACAAGGACAAGCACCCAGTAAAGGTGCCTCAGGTTTGGCTGGTGGGACCATTTGGATCACATTATCTTGATTTTTGCTTCCAGAGTCGTGCTTCTAGACTTGGTTTCTAGAGCTTTCTGTTCTGCTCTGCAGTTGTTAACTCTGCCATCTTTAACCCTGGGATATGTAGAAGTCCTTCAGCAGTATTTTCCATTGGAATGGCTGCAATTTTAAACTCATTTATCCTTTTTTATGCAGGTACCTCATGGAAATCACTGCCACAGAGAGCACTCAACTTCAGGTCTCATTTATTCCTCTGTGGGTTTGCCTCAAGTCAGTAAGAGCTGGCAAAACCTGAGATATAAAATCAAGGATGTGCAGTAATACCTGGGGAATGAAAACACCAGTAGGAAAACCAACATGGACTGGGATTTGTTGTGTTTGTTCCCTGAGGCCTTCAGTGAATTCCCCAAGGCCTCCAGTGAATCCCCTGAGGCCTCCAGTGAATCCCCTGAGGCCTCCAGTGAATCCCCTGAGGCCTCCAGTGAATCCCCTGAGGCCTCCAGTGAATCCCCTGAGGCCTCCAGTGAATCCCCTGAGGCCTCCAGTGAATCCCCTGAGGCCTCCAGTGAATCCCCTGAGGCCTCCAGTGAATTCCCCAGGGCCTCCAGTGAATCCCCTGGGACCCTCCAATGAATTCCTCGGGGCCCTCCAGTGAATTCCCTGGGACCCTCCAGTGAATTTCCCAAGGTCTGCAGTGAATTCCCTGAGGCCTCCAGTGAATTCCCCGTGGCCTCCAGTGAATTCCCCGGGACCCTCCAGTGAATTTCCCAAGGTCTGCAGTGAATTCCCCAAGGCCTCCAGTGAATTCCCCGAGGCCTCCAATGAATTCCCCAGGGCCTCCAGTGAATCCCCTGAGGCCTTCAGTGAATTCCTCGGGGCCCTCCAGTGAATTCCCCAAGACCTCCAGTGAATTCCCCGAGGCCTCCAATGAATTCCCCGAGGCCTCCAGTGAATCCCCTGAGGCCTCCAGTGAATTCCCCGAAGTCTCCAGTGAATTCCCCGAGGCCTCCAGTGAATTCCTCAAGACCTCCAGTGAATTCCCCAAGGCCTCCAATGAATTCCCCGGGACCCTCCAATGAATTCCCTGAGGCCTCCAGTGAATTCCTCGAGGCCTCCAGTGAATTCCTCAAGACCTCCAGTGAATTCCCCAAGGCCTCCAGTGAATTGCCCAGGGACCTCCCATTCCCAATAGCACATCTCAATGTCTTTTCATCATACAGAATATTTGGGATTGGGATGGAGCTAAAAGCTCATCTCACTGGCAGGGACACCTTTCCATTGTCCCAGGTTGCTCCAAGCCCCCTCCACCCTGGCCTTGGACACTTGCAGGGTTGGGGCAGCCACAGCTTCTCATGGGCATCCTGTGCCAAAGCAGCAGGAGGAGCTGCCTCCCGGAGGGAATGCCAGCAGATGGTGCTGAACATGCACTAACTGGGACATGGAGAGGCAGGAAAACCCTTGTGTTTCATTCCTGAGCAAGAAAGGAGCTCCTCCTGGGCTCCCTGGAGGCAACCAAGCCATTGTCCTAAAAACAAAGCAACTTTTCCTCACATGCACCAGCAACAATGAGAAGTGCCCCAGAGCCTTTGCCTCATCCTGGCCCAGGTTTCCTGATGTTTTCCAGGATGCCTACCTGGTCTGATTTAGCCACAAACTCTGTGTTGCCTTTCACCAACCCTCAAAAAAAGCTGGGCTGCTGCAGATCTCGGGGCTCAGGACCAGGATGGAGCAGAAAAGCAGGGCTGGAGCAGCAGGTTTGTGCTCAGCAGGTGAGAAAGAACCACACCTGGAGCACAGAGTGAGGCACCAATGGGGTGGAGGGAGATCTCTGCTCAAGTGCCACACAGTTTAAGAGCAGAAACACCAGAATAATTATGGAGAAACCTTGCAGGGCTTCTCCTCACCTTCACCAGCATCTTTAGAAGTTGCTATCTCTCATTTTGGGGCAGAGCAGAAGGAAAAGAGTCCATGGAGCCACTAAAAAGGCCAAGTCCCAGCAGGATGGTTTTCCATGTGCTGCCACCCATCCCAATTCCACCTTTGCTGTGGGTATCACCCCCCATAGCTCCGAGTGGCCCAAGGGGTGCTCAGAGTGGCCCAGGTGCAGCACTCAGGTGTCACCCACCCTGCACTGCCATGGAGAGCAGAAAGAGCTCGGCCTCAGAACTTCTGGAAGCCTCCTGGGCCAGTGCGCCATCAGAAGTGGAAGTGAATGCAAAGTCTGGTGCTGCCTTGCTCACATTTTCCCAACAATCCCAAACTGAAAAGAGCTTTTTCCCTTTTCCCTTGGAGGCACTGGCATTCCTCCAAGCATGAAGGGACCAGATGGAGCAACAACACAGCTAAAATCTGGGTGGGGGAATGAGAGAAGGGGAGTATCTCTAAAGGAGTTGGCTTGAAAATAGGATCATGGAAAGCAGCTGTTGCTTCAATAAAGGGGTTTGGTGCTGATTCTGGGCAAGGACAGAATAGAAAATCAGCCCTGAAGGCCAGATGTGTCCAGGCTGGATTTGGAAAGCAGGTCAGATGCAGACACTGAGGAGTGTCTGGGGGGTCTGGAATGCAACAGCATCTCACAGATGCTGTTTGGCCTGGTCTGGGGGGCTCAGAGAGCTCAGAGCACCTTCCCCTCTGAAACCTTCAGCACTTGGGGGCACAAATTCCTCTTCCAGCATTACCAGAGCTGGCTTGGCTGTGTAGCAGCTCCCTGGGATGCAGACAGGGGAAGACACACCATTAGGTGACCATTTATGTAAGTGGTTTGGATGGGGTTGGGGTCTCACAGCTCTGAAAGCCCCTGATGGCAACGTTGCCCCATGGCCATCGACCCACTTCTCTCCTGGTGGATGTGTCCTTGCCCAGTCCTTATTGTCTTCCCACTGGGATGAGCAGGAGCTCCTGCCTCACATTTTCCAGTCAGGACTGTGTGGATTGCTGTGGAGATGGAGGCCAATGTGACAGATATCAGGCAAACAACATGAGACAGTCTGTGTCCTGGGGGACTGGCAATAAACTGTGCTCTCTGAAAGGCATCCCGGGCATGGAACTCCCATTAACACCATCGAACTGCTGCTGTTCAGGGCTTTGAAAACCTGTCTCACGCTGAGGCTGGGAGAGGGGGAGGTTAAAAACCAGGATCAGGGTGTGCAAATCAGAATCCCAGACTATTCTGAGTTGGAAGGGACCCACAGGGATCATCGAGTCCAACTCTTAAGTCAATGGCCCACACAGGGGATTGAACCCATGACCTTGGCATTATTACAGCCAAGTTTTAAGCAAAGAGTCATTGCAGCTCCTTGAGGACAGGAAGCCTCAGCTGCTGGGGCAGGAGCACACCAGGAATGATTCTCCTTTCTCTGGTGCCCTGCTGTGTTTTCTGCAGGATTTTCATAGAATCACAGAATGGACTGAGTTGGAAAAGACCTCCGAGATCATCAAGTCCAACCCGTGGGCCAACTCCACTCCCTTTACCCGATCATGGCACTCAGTGCCATGGCCAAGCTCACTTGAAAAACCTCCAGGGATGGGGAATCCCCCCCCTCTCTGGGCAGCCCATTCCAATGCCTCAGCACTCTCTCTGCAAAGAAGTTTTTTCTCATCTCCAACTTCAATTTCCCCTGGCACAGCTTGAGCCTGTGCCCTCTTGTCCTATTGCTGAGTGCCTGGGAGAAGAGACCAACCCCCACCTGGCCACAACTTCCCTTCAGGGAGTTCTAGACAGTGCTGAGGTCACCTCTCAGCCTCCTCTTCTCCAGGCTAAACAACCCTACATTTTCCACATGGATATGAGTGAGGAACTTGGCATTTGAGGTGAGGAACTTGGGATTTGAGGTGAGAAACTTGGGATTCGAGGTGACCCCAAGCCACGACACCAGGAGAGGCTTGGAGCCCACCTGGAGGATGTGTTTTTCCCTCCTGGTGACCACAGGAGATCCCACACACGGCAAGCAGAGCTCTAACTCACCACACACCATGTTCCTTATGTAACTGTGCTGTGGTGGCCACTGGCACAGAAGGCTGGATTTGTGTTCCGGCAAGTGAAGGAATTTGGTCTCCTTGGTGACAAAACCAACCAATGGAAAACACAAAAAAAGAGAAGCTAAAGCTATCCAAGGACCTTGCTTTTCTTTTCAGAGTGGAGGGTGTTTCAGAGTGAATTAGCCTGTTTTTTATCAGCTTTTGTATCTGTGGCTGGAGAGCATAGGATGGTTTAATTGTTCTGTTGTCCATGAGGGACAAGTATCCTTAAAAAAAGAGGGCTCTGGTTTACCATAAACAAAGAGGATGTAGAAATGAAGATAATCCAGCTCTTACTCACCTGGTTTTGTCTGAGCATTCCCAGCCAGTGCCAGGGAGAAAAACTCGATGCCCTCAGTTCCTTGAGGCAGTTAACTGGTTTTGTTGGAGTTGCACTGTGAGTTGACAGAACTGGGTAAACCCTCATGGAATTCCAGAGTGGGTGGAAGGGCTGATCCCCAGCTGGGGCTTGGGAAGGTGGCATCCTCTGCAGCAGCTCCTTGCAACTCCCCAAGGTCTCACCACCACCACCAGGAGTGTGCCTGGCATGCCCAAGTCATCCCAAACCAGGATCAGTTAGCACAGGAGCATCCCTGGAGACCAGAATTAAAGCAGGATTAAAGAGCCAGGCATGGGTGGTGATAGACCTTCCTTCCCATGAGGGAAAAAGATGCCAGCACAGCCCCTGTGACTCTGGGCACTGTTCTTCCCTCTGATGAATTTGGGTATAAAGTAACTTTTACCCTTCATGCAGTGCCCCCGGTTAAACCCAGAGTTAATACAAATGTAGGGAAATGATCACCCCTGGTGTGGGAGCAGCCCCTTCCAGAGACATGTGAGCTGTTACAGCCCCTGTGATCCCCAGAAAAGAGGGAACTGCTCCCTTGAAAGACTTCTGAGCCCCTCAGGGAAGAGTCAGATCTTAAGACAGCAGCAGAAGACACCACCTGCCCATCGTGGTGCAGCCACGTGAGGTCAAGCCGTGCCTGGCTTTGGGGGGTTGCAGAAGAAGAGGAATGGCAAACCCATGATTTTAATGGAATGGAATTTTATGGACCAGCACAGACTTTCCCAGAAGTCAGAGAAGAGTCCTGGACATCTGCAAGGTGGTTGGGAGTGTTTTACAGTGAGTGTTTGCTTGTGGTGCTGCTGGTTGGACATGGAGGAGTTGAGAGCAAGGGGCAGGTTTTACCACCTACCAGGAGCAAAACACTTCACCAACGTGTTTATGACATCCTGGATGTGTTTTTTCCTTGGATCTGGTGCTCTTTTAGAGGCTGCAAGAGCCAGGGAAGTTCAGTGCTTGCTGGGCCCAAAGCCACCCATGTGCCCTGGAGAGCAGTGCTGTGTCCCCACCAGGTTGTCCTGCAGAACAAATGCCTTGACAACACCAAAGCAAAACACTTTGTGCCTTAGCTTAACAGGCTGGAAAGCAGGATTAGCTTTCCCAGGTGGAAGATTTCCCACAGCAAACACGGGAGTGCTGTTTTCTTTGCGATTAATGAACGTTGTGACCCTCTGTCCCGAAGTTATTCCAGCAATGCCCCAGGATCCTCATTAGGACTGAGCCCAGCAGCTCTTGGCATTGTGCAAACACATGGGAAGAATCCAGCCCTTCTCTAGAAAGCTTCTCATCTCGTTTGGTTTAGGCAAATGCATCCATTGAAACTCTCTTTCTTTTTAACATTTTTTTTCCACTTTTTTTTTCCATCAGCACCACAATGGAGTCTTTCATCTCTACCTCTTGTGTGTATCCCAATGTCGTGCCCTCTGCTTTCAAAGGCTTAGCTTTGCCTTTAATTGTGTCGAGAGCCTTTGTCTCTAAGCCTTTAATAATGGATTTATTTTTTCCCCCTCCTCTGCCAAAAGAAGCATTTTGTTTCTTTGCTGGCTTTTCTTCTAAAGCTGAAGTGACAGTTCCCTCTTCTTGGTGAGATTTACAAAGCTTATCTTTTAATTTTCAAGAGCCAAACAGCAAAGGGGGAGGGAGGGGAGAAAGGACTGAAACGTCATTATGGCTTTTAAGCACCGTCGCTAGGAGAGGGTTTAATGATTTACAAATGCACGTCTGAAGGGTGGCTTTGATTTGGTTCCACTGAACTGCTGCTCCTCAGGGACACCAGGATGGAGCTGGGGAGGCAAAGAGAGCACTTTCTTACAGGTCTTGCCCTGGTGAGGCCTCAGCTTTGCCATCTGGACTTAGTCAATATAGAATCCTGGAATGGTTTGGGTTGGACCTTAAAGCTCATCCCATTCCACCTCTGCCATGGGCAGGAACACCTTCCATGGACAGGGACACCTCCCACCAGCCCAGGTGGCTCCAAGCCCCATCCAACCTGGCCTGGGACACTTCCAGGGATGCGACAGCCACAGCTTCTCTGGGAAAACTCTACCAGGGCCTGCCCACCCTTTTCACTGGTTGCTTTTCTTGCTTTTTCTGCACTGTCTCTTACACAGGGACAGAGTGATGTCCCCATTTCCCAGACCCAGCCATTTGGACCCAAAGCTGTTCCAGCTCACACAAGCACAGACTGGTGTGGGATGGAAGAGACCTTAAAGCCTATGCAGTGCCACTCCCTGCCATGGACAGGGACATCTTCCTCTGTCCCAGGTTGCTCCAAGCCCCATCCAACCTGGCCTGGGACACTTGCAGGGATGGGGCAGCCACAGCTGCTCTGGGAATTCCATCCCAGTCTCTCCCCACCCTCAGAGGAGAGGATTCCTTCCAATGTTGGTGGCAGGAAACTGAGGCAAGAGGCTGTTGGGCACTTTGCTTCCATGGAAGAGGATAACCTGTGGTCAGCTTGAGGGATGACCTGAGCCCATCATCAAGGACCTGCAGTGAATGATGGACCCATGTTCCTTCTGTGCCCATCTTAGCACTGTCCTGTCACCTCTCATGGCTTGCAGAGCTTACCCTGGCACTGGGGAGGTCACTCCTGGCACTGCCACCAAGTGTGTCTGAAATCCATGTCCCAGGAACCTGTTTGTCCTTTGATGGGTGTGATCTCCCCCAGACCTGCAGCCAGTGTGCCCCTGGGGGCTGGATTTGTGTGGGAAGGGGAGCCAGTGCCCACAGAGTGTCCACTAACAAACCACAGGACACCCCACCTTCCTGCCAGGTCCTGAATAGCTTTATTTGGGTGGGCTCAACCCTTTCTTCCACTTCTCTTTCCAAGCTCCATGTCCAGCTGTGCTGTTGGTGGCACTGGAGCCACATGTCCCTGCTCAACTCGGGATGTCCCACGTGCCAGGGTACCAACCACATCCGTGCCCGCCGGGTGGGCTGGATGGGAGCCTCACCCTCCCACCCACTACTTCTGTAGCACAATATCCCCTCTGTCCTGCAAAGATTTTCATCCCAAAATAGACATTTCTACACAATTCTTTTATTTTTTTTATGTCTCGAAAGCTCCCGAAAGGCGCAGCTTTTGTTTCGGGCAGAGGGAGCACATCCTGAAACCTCTGGAGCTGCTGTGGAACGGGAGCTCCAGAGCCCACGTGAGGTATCCTCATGCCAGCCTGGCACATGAGGGATCCTCATGCCAGCCTGGCACGTGAGGGGTGCTGGGAAGGGGCCTGAAATCCTCGTGCAGCTCCGCGATGACTCTGTGGGGGATTCAGTGCTCGTGACTCCATACCCAGACAGCAACGTCTGGCAGAGAACACACACCCCCACCAACTTGGGCCTATTTTGGCTCATCTCAACATGCAGCACTACTCTTTATTTATTTATTTATTTGTTTATTTATTTTAAATTTCCTTCTCCCTGCACCTCCTCTCACTTGGCAGTTTCTATCTATCTGTCTGTCTATCTATCTACCTATCAATCTATCTATCACCTATCTATTTGTGTATTTTAAATTTCCTTCTCCCTGTGCCCTGTCTCTCTTGGCAGTTTGTATTTATTTATTTATTTGTTTGTTCATTTATTTTAAATTTCCTTCTCCCTGCACCTCCTCTCACATTTATTTATTTATTTATTTATTTATTTATTTATTTATTTATTTATCTCTATGTTTATTTATGTATTTGTTTTTCTAAAATTTCCTCCTCCCTGCACCTCGTCTCACGTCTATCTGTCTGTCTATCTATCTATTTAAAATTTCCTTCTCCATGCACCTCCTCTCACCTCTGTCTGTCTGTCTATGTATCTATCTATCTATCTACCTATCTATCTATCTATCTATTTATTTAAAATTTCCTTCTCCCTGCACCTCCTCTCACTTGTATGCATGTATGTATTTGTTTGTTTGTTTGTTTATTTATTTATTTTTTAGTTCCTTCTCCCTGCACCCCATCTCACTTGGCAGTTTGCTTAGACCAGACTCCCCACCTGCCATTAAGGCTTCCCAGGGGGAATGGTCTCCCACGGCCACAGGGAAGGCTCAGGTGGGATACTGGGAAGGAATTCTTCCCAGGGAGGGTGGAAAGGCCCTGTTAGAGTTTTCCTAGAGAAGCTGTGGCTGCCCCATCCCTGGGCATGTCCAAGGCCAGGTTGGACAGGGCTTGGAGCCACCTGGGCTGGTGGGAGGTGTCCCTGCCCATGGGAGGGGGTGGAACAAGATGATCTTGAAGGTCCCTCCCAACCCAAACCATTTGATGATGCTGTGAAGTTTTTTCCTCTCCACAATCACCTTTTCTCACTTTTAGTGGGCTCTGGGAAGCTGGGAACACCCCCTTTCCCCTTGCTGCCCTCCAGACCCCCTTCTGGGTGAAGTGAGGAGGAGAATCCAGCTCTGCCGGACAGCTGGAACAGGCTCATCCTCAAAGCAGCCCCTTCTTCCTCCAGCTGACCACACAAAGTGCTCCATCTGAGCCCAGCAGCATGTCCTTGTGCAGGCTTCCCGCTTTGGTAACTATAAAAATCTCCCAGAAACCTCCAGCTGCTGGAATTCCTCTGCTCTTTGATGTGCTCCACTTCCCAGTGGATTTTCTCCCTGGGCTCTCAGTGGAGAATGCAGAGACCAAAGCAGCTGGACTGGCTGGTCCCCATGTAGGTAATTTCAGGGTAACTTGAGGCTCCCAATCCTTTTCCCCTTGTCCTTCCTTGGCTGAGAGCCTAAAGGAAGACCAGTCAGTCTCCAGGCATGTACCATGTGTGGGGTTTGGAGGAGGGAATGGGCTCAAATGGATGCACAAGGAATGAGGTGGCACTTTGGGAACAGTAATGCTGCCCTTTGCAGGAGGAGCATCCCCAGTCCCTGGGAGGGCCAAGGGATGTGTGTGCCCACCAGGAAATGCTTGTCATGCTGGGAATTGTCATAATGCCACAGAGGTAATGAAGTCACTGGAAGGGAAAAACAAGCGGGAGGGAACTGGAGGGAGTGTTATTTTCTCTCTTCTTTTTTTTTCCCTTGTTTGGTTTAGTGTTTTTATTTTGTTTTGTTTGGTTTGGTGGTTTTTTGGTGGTTTTTTTTTGTTTGTGTTTTTTTTTTGGTTTTGGAGTTTTTTTTGAGGGGAAGAACTATTAGAAGCTCTCCAAGGAGACCTGAGAGCCCCTTCCACTGCCAAAAGGGGCTCCAGGAGAGCTGGAGAGAGACTTTGGACAAGGGTCTGGAATACCAGGACAAGAGGAATAGCTTCCCACTGCCAGAGGGCAGGGTTAGGTGGGATACTGGGATGAAATCCTGGCTGTGAGGGTGGGCAGGCACAGGTTGGGCAGAGAAGCTGTGGCTACCCCATCCCTGGAAGTGTCCCAGGCCAGGTTGGATGAGGCTTGGAGCAACCTGGGACGGGAGGGTGTCCCTGCCCATGGCAAAGGGTGGAATGAGATGATCTTTAAGGTGCCTCCCACCTCAAACCATTCCAGGATTCTCTGATTCTAATTTGGTGTTTTGATAGTTATTGACAGTCAGTTTGGTAGAAAAACAACATCCTACTCCTGGCTATGAGTTATTCAGTCAAACTGAATTGTTTTTCCTGCTGTATCCCTTTTTTCCCACCTTCCCAGAGCAGCAGGCAGTTCCCACTCCAAGCCTTGGGGTTTTGTCATCCTGGCTTTGGCCACCACGATTTCCTGAGTGCACAGAGGAGCCTCTGGGACAGAGGGTGACATTCCCTGTCCTGGGTGTTGAGGCAAACCCTCCAATGCCCACAGTGTAAGGTGTGGAGTCACCTTTTGGACAGCTCTGGGAGACCTGGAGTTGGGATCCCATCCCGTTTGGACACCAGGACAGATCTGAAAGCCTCAGTGTGGCTCAGGGGGGCAGAACCCCCCTCAGCACAATCCACCCCCCCGAATGCCTAGAGGAAACGATATTCCTGTGGTGGCACAGCCTTGGGAGCACCTAATCTGGATTTATCGAGGTTGTGAGACTGACTTGGAACCGAGACTGGAGGATGAATAGAAGTCTATTTATAACGCTGCCAATCTGGCACCGCTTGTGGCACTAAAAATAACCCTCTGTGCAGAGCAAGGAGAGTGAATGGGTGCTCTCCTGCATTGTCTGGGAACCAGCCCCTGATCCTGCTGCCAGGGGTTGGCACTAAGGCTGCCCAGCATTGCTGGGCCACCCCCTCCCTGGAGGGCTGAGCAGCAGCAACCCCATGGTGGTGGTTCCTCCTCTCCACTTCTGGCCCTTCTGCCATCTTGGGGTGGGCATTATGGGCCCCTCTGCCAACCTGAGGTGGGTGTTATGAGCCCTGAGAGTCCAACTGTGCAAGCAAAGCTCAGGGAAAAGGGAGTTTGTGGAGCTAGAGCTGCTCAGCACGTTTGTGGTCCCTCTGTGTGGAGCTGAGCAATCCAAGCTCCCACAGTTTGGAGCCTCTGGAGAGGGAAGGGAGTGTCAGACTCTAAGGCAGAGCCTGGACTGGCACAGCAGCACCACCCACTCCAGTCCTGCCATGCTGGCACAGCCCACCATGCAGTAATCCCAGGCCAGTGGACCTGGATTAATTGTAAAGTGATCTCTTTAAGCTGCAGATAAACCCAGCGTGGATCTTCTTCCCTGGGAGCGAAGTGAGCCTCACCTTCCAACTGTACTGACTTTAACACCAAACATGAGTTTTGAATATGAAATCTTGTCTAACTCACCCATGGAAAAATCTGTCTCAGTTTCCCCTTCTCATCAGAAGAGTCACAGGTTGTAATTTTGAGCAGCCTCCACTCCTCATTCTCTCCGACAGGAAAGCAGGAACCTGGATTTTATCATGAACACTGTTGTGGACAAGACCTTAAGGCAGATACCTGTGATTTAACACCTGCCTTCCCCTGCAGTGTTTTCTGGCTTTGTGTTTATTTTCAGAGCACTTCAGGCTCCTCTTTCCTGCTGTTTCAGGAAAGAGGTCTCAGAGCATCACCCTGTTGGATGTACCTGCTCCACACACAGCTCTGCTGGAAGGGCCGGATGGGATCCAGCTCATGGAATCACAGAACATCCAGAGCTGGAAGGGACACACAAGGATCACTGAGTACAACTCCTGGCCCTGCACAGGACACTCCAACAATCCCACCAATGCTGGAGAATGGATATCAAAATGGTCCTCACCACTCTCCACTCAACACACCCGATTTCAAGAGGAGACCTAAAGGAGAAGAGCAGCTTCTGGCTGACCAGCTGCTAACCAGGGCTGCCACTTTGATGTCCTCCTGGTGCCGAGGAGAGCACAGTGTTCAGCCCATGGCTTGAGCTGGGATGTGGGATCAGATGTGATGGAACCAACAGATGTGGATGTTCCCTTAAACTCATCACCAGGTTTGTTCGCTTGTTCCTTTGGCTTTTTCTACCTGTGACTCCAGTTTGGACAGGGGAGATGCCAGACAGATAGAGGGGAGAAATCATTCCCAAGACACCTGTCCCAAATGGAACACAAGAATGTGAGCATGATGGGGTCTGAGAACCAGGAGAAGCAGCAGGACCAAAATGCTGCTCGTGGAGGAGGTTGGAGGTACCAACCCTAACCTGATGGTCCTATGGATGGTCCCACAAAGCCAAAGCCTCCTAATCCTGAGGTGCAGCAGCTTGGAAAAGAGCTGCAGCCCTGCAAAGCTGCCTGCAGAAGTTTGGAGCCCAGGGAGTGTGACAGCATGTGCCAGGCAGGCAGGTGGCACTTGGTAGCACTTGCACAGTTGGGCAGTCTTGGAGAAGAAAGGCAGAAGGCCAAGTGATTCCAGCACAGTGAGTGCATTAAGCGGTGCCAGATGGCTCCTCTTGCAGAGGAAGAAGCACACAGGGAGGGAGCCATCCCACTGCTTTGCCTTCCAAATGAACTTTCCACTTCTACTCCTGCTGGAAAAACTTGGTGGCCCATGGGGGGGTGGGTCTCAGGAGTTGGTAATTCAGGGGAATGAGCCATAGGAAATGCAGGAATTCCTCATGGATGTTCTCTGGTCATTTGGTTTCCTCAATTACATCACAGAAGGCATTTCTAAGGGTGGAGAACCTGAGGTGGAGCAGGGAAGAGGGAGATAAAAAATGCTTTATCAAGGATGGGTGGTCAAACCCTGCCCTGCAGGTGTGGTAGGAGGGAGAAGAAGTGGCTTCTGCTACCCAAAAGCCTTCTGACCTCTTAGAAACTGTTGTAACCAGAAAAACCAGCTTTGAACAGTGTGATTTCCTGCAGGGTTTTTGATACAAGTCTGGAGGGGAGTAGGCAAATATTTTCCAGCAAGGGCAGGAAAGAAAACAGTCGGATTTTCTGCTTCATTTAGTAAATCCATTGCTTTGGTCCACAGTCTGTCTTAACCCTTTCCCCTCCACTAACAACACAGGCAGAAAACTGACCTGCTGGCAACATTTTTGCTTCAGTGCCTCTCTCTCTGAAGACGGAGAATGAAAGGGAAAAATCAGAGCCTGGATAAAGAGGTTTAGTGGTGGATTTGGCAGTGGTTGGGCTGAGTCTTGGAGGGCTTTTCCAACCTGAGTGATTCCAAGAGGAAACAGCAGATTCCTATCAGACAGCAACCCTGAGCAGGGAGGAAGGGAGTGTTTGTGGGAGGCTCTTTGGGGAAGAGCAGGCTCAGAGGGAGGGCTGGGAGCTGGAGAAGAGACAGAAGGCAGGTGGGAGGAGGGAGGATGAGGAGCTTCAGAGCAGGGCAGCAAATACCATGTGTGTTTGCAGGCTGGGAAGCTTTGGGGGCTGCAGGGTGGAATTTACTGACTTGTAGCAGCAGAGAGGGAGATTTCTTCTCCCTCTTCCAGAACCAAACCCAACATTGCTCCCAGTCCACAGTAACAGCTCATTGTCTGGCTGGTGGAAGGTGTCCATGCCCATGGAATGAGCTGATCTTTAAAGTCCAACCCAAACCATTCTGGGATTTTCTCATTGTACATTTGGGCAGGTTTCTTCCTCTTTTAATTGCCATTGATGGTGTTGGGTTAAAGCAGTGGGAGATCTGCAATGAATGGGTTGCTGAGGGGGAGGTGTCACAATTTCTGCGTGTTTGTCCCTCCCTGTGGTGGATTGGCCACCTCTGGCAGGACTTTGGCAGACCCCAGGGAGTGCAAAGCGTGCTCTTGGTACATCTTCTGCCTGCTGGAAGAAAGAGCAGATGTTGGAAGATACCTGTGAGTATCCCTGGCAGAGTCACTCAGTGTTGTAATAAGGGTGAAAAGGGGCTTTGTTGGCATGTCATTAATGTCCCCCAAATCCACTGCTGCTCTTTGCTGTTTGAAGTCACAATCCCAGACTGATTTGGGCTGGAAGGGACCTTAAAGCCCACGTTGTTCCACCACCATCCCCCCACCCCCGGGGGCAGGAACACCTTCCACCAGCCCAGGTTGCTCCAAGCCCCATCCAGCCTGGCTTGGCTCCAAACTCAGGAGTTCTCCCAACTCTGGTGGTGGCAGGGCACCCAAGCACAGGCTCCAGTGGGTGCCTGGGAGCAGCTCTGCCATCTGGGAGCAGCTGTGCCATCTGGGAGCAGCTCTGGGTCTCCCAGAATGGATCTGGCAGATAATCTTCTTCCAGGGTGGAAATATTCCATTTATTTTTATCCTCACTTCCTGTCTGTCAGCCACTTAATTATCCCTCTGAGCACTTTCTCTCCAAGTCTTTTTGGGGAAGCAAACTTGGCAAATGCTGCCTGAGTGTCCTTGTCCATTTACATGGGAACAGTAGGTTCAATTATAATACCTTCCGGAGAAAAAGTACGGTTTTTTAAAATGTCTTTTTTAATTTTGGGGGGTTGGTTTGTTGTTTTGTTTTGTTTTGGTTTTGCTTTTTGTGAGGCTGTGGTTGAGTTTTTTTCCCCTCCATCTGTGACAAGAGCTTTCCTCTCTAGATCTTCCCTGCACGTGTAAGCAGCTGCCTCTGCAGGGGGAGCATGAAGAGGAGACACTTGTGCTCCAACATATCCACGGATTAAATGGATGGACACCTGGGCTTGCTCCAAACCTGCTCATCCCACGTGTCCCTCTGCTCTTCTCATCATCAGCCTCTTTAATGGCTGTTCTTGAGGAAGCACTTCAAGATGCAAACCCTTTTGGTTGCCGTAGCAACGGCTCCTGTGAAAATGAGGATAAAATGTGGCTTCCCAGGAGGTCAGAGCTGCTCTGGGAGGTGCCCTGGGGTTGTGGTGGGGCTTGGAGCAGGAGCACAGCTTGAGCCACCTGTTCCAGGGCCCTTCCCCGCTGGAGTCCCACACCAGATCTCAGTGATTCCCATGGGAAACCTCTGGTATCCACCACCATTGGCACCTGAGCTAGTGGGAGGTGTCCCTGCCCATGGCAGGAGGTGGGACTGGATGGACTTTGAGGTCCCTTCCAACTCAAACCATCCTGGGATTCTGTGACCCGCAGTCCCCAGTTGAGGTTTCATGTAAGCCCAGCCTGTGACCAAAGGAGCTCTCCAGGTGACTTTGGAGTTTCCCATGACTGAATCCTCCTTCTGTCACCTGTCCTTTTGCCACAGGGTTCCATGGTCCCCAGTTCTCCACAGGGGACTCCCACAGTGCTCTCCATGCCATGCTTGGGATGAGACACGGAAGTTCTCTTGTCCAGCATTCCCATCACATCAGGAGAACCTGCCCAGCCTCCTAGAGCTGGAACCATCAGACCTCCACTCCCTGTGTGCCCCAGGAAGAACAATTTGGAGCTCTGAGACTTGCTGCTGAGCCTCCCCTGAGTGGGGCCAAGCCTGGAGATGTCCTTCCATGCTGGAGTTGTGTACTAGAAGGGATTGGGCACAGATGTCCGTGCCAGACAAGGTGGGTGCTTCATAACACATCAGCTCTGCAGCCTCTATATCCTCAACTCAAATGGCCTCTCTGGATCAAAACCCAGGGAAAATCTGCCAAGGCTTGTGAGGCACTGCTGCAATTGCCCCCCTGGGTCTCACTGTGACCTGTATGGAATGGGACCTCCTGGCCTGGACGTTGCTTTGGTGTTTGAGGGATCTTTGCTCATCTTTGAAGCTCTGGTACAAAGCAGGGCATTTAAGGCATCTCAAACACTGACTATGGGGGTTCTGTCCTCCATCCTAACTCTTGTATCCCTTCCTAATAAGACAAGGTCTTTTCCTAGTGCAGGTTGGTGGCAATAAACCTAAGAAGGACATCAAGCCTCGACTTCTAATTGATTTGGCTTCTGTCTCTCCTGTGGCTTCACCAGGCATTTAATGCACCAAAACTTGCCCAAGGCAACTCCTTCCCTGTCTCCAGAAATTATTTCCAGCCCTGCCTGATCCTGAAGCACAGATAGGCAGAACTTGGAAGCCAACCAAGGAGTTGCACCTTCCCAGGTGATGGAGTGTGAGTGAATCACGGCACTAGGATGTGAGTCCATGGGATGTGTGAGGTGAAAAGTGCTCCTGGTCCTCCATCCAAGGAGCACAGAAGTCATCTCCATGTATTCTCCAAAGGGTCAGCAGCTCTCTTTTGCCTCCAATATGCTGAGTTAGCATCTCTCCATCCAGCAGGAATTCCTGCTGAGGGCTGGGAGTGATCAGTGAAGAGGAAGGACCCAGCTGTGACCCCTGGATGACAGTGGAGTGATGGCATCTGTCTCCTAGGACGCATTCCTGGGAAATTATCTCTCAGCAAGAATGCAGAAGCCCTTGTGTTTGCTTGCTCTTGTGTGAAACCTGCAGCCCTGCAATGCCCAGCCCTGCTCCTGTCCCTCCCCATTCCCAAGGGATGTCTCCATGGGATCCCAGGGAAAGGATCTGACCCCAACAGTTTCTGGATGATGTCCTGGCCTTGGCTCAATGGACTGGTGGTTAAATACACTGGTTTAGTCTTGGAGGGTTTGAAGGGAGGAATTCTTGTCCTGTGGGAATCACAGAATCCTTCAAGCTTCAAAGCCCTCCAAGATCAATGAGTCCAACCCTCAATCCAGCCCTAACTCATGTCCCCAGGTGCCACATCCACAGGGGTTTAGAACAGGAATCAGTGGAGCTGTTGACTTCCAGGCAGATTTTTGCTCCCTGAAACACCTGACTCTGCTTTTCTTGCAAAATTGGGTGAGTTTTCTCTTGGAAACAATAATCCTGTTGCCCAGCACCGATATCACTATCCTGGGGGAGGTTTGCTTTGACTTTCAGTTGAGTTTTGGGCCTGAAATTAGCTCAGTTGGTTAAAACTTGGTTGTAATAATGCCAAGGTCATGGGTTCAATCCCCTCTGTGGGCCATTGACTTAAGAGTTGGACTCGATGATCCTTGTGCGTCCCTTCCGACTCAGAACAGTCTGGGATTCTGTGTGTGATTCTTATCTGGACAAGGTGACATTGGCTGTGCCAGAGATGTTCTTTCCACAAGAATGAATCTTCAGGAATTTGGCCCATTAATTTCCTTTCCATGTACAGACCCAGCTGCAGACTCAGCTTTTAAAGCCAAGAGCTCTTTCGTGGAGAATTTTCATAGAATAGAATGATAGAATCATNTCCAGCACAAACACCCCCAGCTCCCTCAGCCTCTCCCCACACCACTTGTGCTCCACTCCCTTCTCCAGCCTCCTTGCTCTTCTCTGGCCCCGCTCCAGCCCCTCAATCTCTTGCCTCAACTGAGGGGCCCAGAACTGAACACAACACTCAAGGTGTGGCCTGCCCAAGGCAGAGTCCAGGGGAAGGCTCACTGCCCTGGGCCTACTGGCCACGCTACTTTGGATCCAGGCCAGGATCCCATTGGCCTTCTTGGCCACCTGGCCACACTCTTGGCTCCTCTTGAGCTTCCTGTCCCTCAGTCCCCCCACGTCCCTTTCTGCCTGGCTGCTCTCCACCCACTCTGTGCCCAGCCTGGAGCACTGCAGGGCTTGCTGTGGCCAAAGGGCAGGACCTGCACTTGGCCTTGTTCAACTCCATCCCATTGGCAGCAGCATTGCTGACTCCTGCACATCCATGTACACTGAGATGATTCCACTCATCTCCACAGCCTCAGCCATGGACAGATGTCCCATTCAAGACTCTCACTATTGGATTTAGCTCCTCTGACCTCCTGGCAGGACTTCTTTGTTGGAAGGACTGATTTTAGCCAAGGTAACCTATGACAGGGTTTTTTAGCATGTGAAAAGCACAACCAGACATTTAATTGCTATCACAGGCTTGAAGAGATGAAGCCAAAATAATTTAATCACCTTTTATTGATAAGGGATGTTTTTCTTTCCAAGGAGGTGAGCAAGGCTGAGCATTGCTACAGGATGGGTGGGAAGCAGGGATGAACAGGAATCAACAGGATGTGTTTGGAAGGGAACGGGGATTCAGTTCGGAACTGACTTCATTAATGTCTTTCTTAATCAGCTGGGCACAGTTGGAGGAGCCTCTGGATCACTTCTGCAGATGAGACAGTGGAGAGCATTTCCAGCATGGAAGAGGACCTGGATGTCCCACAGGGAGGATGGAGTGACCTTGGGAACTGCAGGAGGGGGAGACGTTGTAATGCACGTGGTGTGTTTGCATCTTCTATCTATTAATCAAATCTCTTTATTAATATCTATTAATAAAACTACTGCCATTTGCTGCACTCTCATCCATGGGAACTGCCACAGGAAGAGGAAGTGGGGTAGAAACTAATTGCAGCAGGACAGGAGGATGTTGCAGTCTGAGGAGATGGATTTAGCAGAGAGGGAAGAAACTCTGGTCCCTAATCCTTGATGAGCCCTTATCCAGCAAAGAGCTCAGGAAGGACAAGCTGCCAGTGGGGGAAGACACCCTGTCCTCCAAGGTAAAGTTCAACAGTGGCTGCTGGACTTAGAAAACACACTGTGGGTTCAGTGCAAAGGTCAGGACCTGAGGACAACACAGGGCAGGAGAGCAGGGTCTGGGGGTGGAGCAGGCTAGGAATTCAGCAGCCTTTCCCACTCTCACAGTCATGCCATGAAAGCACTGCTATTCCCACTGGGAAAACTCCTGCCTTGGTGCCAAGGCACGCCTGGGGCAGGCTGAAAGGTGGCAAGGAGGAGCTGATTGCATCCTGCTGGTGTCCCTCTCCCAGCGTGACCTCTGTGCCAGCGTGTGTGTGCGTGTCCTCCTGGCACCATTTCCAACCTCTCCAAACCTGTCACCTCCCTCTCTGCTCCCTTCCCAGCTTGCCACACAGCAGCCTCTTTCATGTCTAGGCAAGGAAACCATCCATTTTGTGGAGTTCACAGAGTCACAGACTGTTCTGAGCTGGAAGGGACCCACAAGGATCATCGAGTCCAACTTAAGTCAATGGCCCACACAAGTGATTGAACCCATGACCTTGGCATTATTACAACCAAGTTTTAACCAGCTGAGCTGATCTCAAGGTGTTGGTGCAATCCTGGAGTGATTAATTCTTATGTGAGTGCTCCCAGTGCCAGGAGAAATGCTGGAGTGTCACAAAGCAAGAGCTTTGGCGTCGGGGCTGCTCAGCAGCACCATCCTCTGCCCTCGGGAGGGAGCAGGGGAGGAAGTTGTGGTGTTTTGGCTTTAGTTCCAGCCAGGCCTCAATTCAGCAGGCCCAGATGTGGGACAGAGATTAAAAGGGACAAGCATCACCTGACTTAAGCAACCAAAAAGGTATTTCATATCATCTGACATCATCAAGAAGTAGGCACTCAGCAATAGGACAAGGGGGCACGGGCTCAAGCTCTGCCAGGGCAAATTGAAGTTGGAGATGAGAAAAAACTTCTTTGCAGAGAGAGTGCTCAGGCATTGGAATGGGCTGCCCAGAGAGGGGGTGGATTCCCCATCCCTGGAGGTTTTTCAAGTGAGCTTGGCCACGGCACTGAGNGTTTGTTTGGTTTTTCTCACCTTTGTATATCTATTATTATATCATATTTTGTTTTTAATTCTCTTTCTTTTGTATAATATAAGAAGCTTGCTATTTTGGATTCTGTTTTTTTTCTCCCCCTCCTTTTCCCTTAGTTGGAGGGGATACCTTTGCTCTCTGTGTTGGGCAGTTGGCATTTTGCCACTCAACCCAAGACAGTGACTCGGTAGTTATTGTTGTTAGTTTGCTTTTTCTCACCTTTGTATATATATTATTA
Source organism: Sakesphorus luctuosus (assembly GCA_013396695.1). Classification (NCBI taxonomy): domain Eukaryota; kingdom Metazoa; phylum Chordata; class Aves; order Passeriformes; family Thamnophilidae; genus Sakesphorus; species Sakesphorus luctuosus. Next base: position 80,155 of record VWZD01009385.1, read on the forward strand.
TATCATATTTTGTTTTTAATTCTCTTTCTTTTGTATAATATAAGAAGCTTGTTACTTCAGGTTTGAGGGGGTTTTCTCTCCCTCCTTTTCCCTTGGTTAGGGGACACACATCTGTTTTCCCTGTGTTGAGAAGTTGGCATTTTTCCACTCAGCCTCCCACAGAAATGCCCTCTCAGCAGGCTCAGAATGCTGTGGCTGAGCTCCACAATTCCCTCTGCCCTGTGGGTTTTCCTGTACCCAGCCTGGGACATGCCCTGGCACAGCTCCCCCTCCATGCCAAGCTCCACGTGCAGATGACTTTCCTTAGCAAAGCACCGAGCAATTTGGACCGAAACACATCCTGATTTTTTTTTTCCAGGGAGGCTGCTCTGCCCTGGCACAAAAAAATCCTAAGCAGCATCTACATCTTGGCACACCCTCAGAGCTCCTTGTGTTCAGCCCCTGTATCTCCCCTGTAGCAAGAGAGGTTGTTTTGGGCCAGCAAACCCCTCACTGATGAGATTGTGAAACCCCCCTGTGGCACCAAGACAGATTTCCTCAGTCCAACTAAAGCAACCTTTGCTGAGGGCCCAGGAAAAGTGGAATTGTGGTTCCAAATAGTTGGAGGGAGGCTCCAATTTTGCAGGCACCAGATCCTGTGCTCAGTTCAAAGGGGGTAATTTAATTCTCTTCTTTGGCTATTAATAAAATCAAATATTCATTCACAGCAAATACAGGCTTGCCATAAAACAATTCACCCCTGGGGTGTAGTGCTCAATGTAGTTATTCTTCAGAGGAATCAAGCCTCCTTTGCCCAAATTTTGGTGGCTGCCTCATCCTTGGGAGTGTCCAAGGCCAGGTTGGAGCAACCTGGGCTGGTGGGAGGTGTCCCTACCCGTCGCAGGGGGTGGGATGGGATGAGCTTTGGGGTCCCTCCCCAACCCAAACCATTTCAGGATTCCACGATTTCAAACAGTCTCTACTGGCAAAGAGCAGCTGCAGTGTCTGAGTTCTGTGCTTGGGGTGGCACAGCTGTACACATGTGGTCAGACTGCACCCTCCTCCTCCTCTTCTTCTTCACTGGGATCTTGGACTGCTCAAAGCCACCTTAGCTGAGATGCTGATGGAGATGCAGGAGTGGAGGTGGTAGCATCAAACCAGTTAACTTGTGCTGTCCCATGTCTCTCTGGGATCTCAGTGGGATCTCAAACTGCTCAAAGCCACCTTAGCTGAGGTTCTGATGGAGATGGAGGAGTGGAGGCAGTAGTTGATTACGAGTTGACTTGTACTGTCTCATATCTTGTCCCAAGAGCATTCCTGTAGGAAATTGCTCCAGAAAGGAGTGTGCAGAGCTGCTGCCTCATGGGATGGGAGGGAGGTGTCTGGCCCTCATGGTGAGGTGAGGACTGTGGTGGGGAACAAGGCCCAGATGGTTGCTGAGATCACAGACCCTGAGACACAAGAGCATGGCCCACACCATGTCTCACCTTGCCTGGTGGGAGATGCCCATCCTGCATCCTTGCTGAGCTGCCAGGCAGGAAAAGCCTGTGCCAGGCACTTCCAGCTCTCCATTGCTTCAGGACTGCTGTCTCCAGGCTTTAGCTTCCAGCTCAGACTTTCTCCTGAGCAGACCTTCTGTCTCTGCTCCGAGTTTATCCAGCTGTTATCAGCAAATGCACTCAGTGACTCACATTCCCCAACCACATCCCCTTCTCCCTCTTACCCCCACCCACCACAGCTGAGTCACTGGCCTCCTGTCACAAGGCAGGAGCCTCTTCCTTCAGTCATGAGTCTCTTCCTTCAGTCATGCATGGAGACACTTCCAGCCCAGTCTGATGTCAGCTCCTCCTGAGTTCCTTTTTCCAAGCAGTTCCTGAGTGGGAGTTTGCTGGTTGTGAGGGGCCTGCCCTCACCTGCTCCCAGCCTAGACCAGCCAGACCCTTACTCTTGTGCCCCCTCAATGCAGTGTTGTCCTCTCCAGCAGCTCCCCAGTCCTAATGGAGGTCACTCACCAGCCCAGCACTCCACAGTCTTGGATCTAAGATGGGACTTGTGGAGGTGGGAGCTGAGAAAACCCAGTGCTCCAAAGCCTTTCCCATCTTCTGTCCATCCTGGTCCCCACAGGGCCCTTCCAAAGCTCCCTGTTTGGGCACAGTCATCCTCACCAGGCTTTGAAGGTTTGCCCCACAGCCAGAAGGGTTGGGATCTAAGGTGGACACATCACACCAAACTGGTGTTCAAACTGGGAGCTGTTTCCCTTAATTCTCTGCTGATGGTCAGAGGCTCCATCATCACTTTTTTAGAGATTTTCTTTGTGGATGGGCAAATATACAGGGGTTTATTTATTTATATCTTTACACCAAAGCTTGTTCATTCCTAACTCATTGATTCCCCCCGAGCTGTCATTTTTACAAAGTGCAGGTTCAGTGGAGGATGAGCTGAATTCCCCAGATTCTCCCTGCAGAGCTGATAAATCACCTGACCTCTTCCCCAGTGCCAGCAGCAGCAATTCAGGAGAATTTTCTGCTGTTCAGGGAGGGAATTTTAGCACAAGGGGAACCTTGAAAGTCAGAGTGGCTCTTTCTTTGCACCCACTGCTGAGGGAGCTGATTTAGGGTCACCTCTGTCCCTCTCCCCCATTAGATGACATGTTGAGGTCATGTTTCATCTCCCCAGTATCCAAATAAGAACAATCAGCTCATCTGTTTAGGTATAAAACAGGGTGAATTCTCACAGGGGCATCACTGCCCTTGATTTGGGATCAGAGGGATTGACAAAACCCAACCCCTGACCTTTCCAAGGAGGAGAAGCTTGGTGTGGGTGCAATCCTGGGCTGGGAAATGTTGGATCCATCCTTGCTTTAGTCATCCTGAGGGAGCAGACACAGCCACTGCCTCTCCTGAGGTCAGACAGGGAGGAGGAAGATGGAGACAGGGAGGAGGAAGATGGATATCAGGCTGGCCACGATGCTGAAGTCAGGAATGGCATCATATCTTCAGCCACCCTCCCCCAAAACCTTCTCAGCCAGGCTTGGAAACCTGGAGATGTTTCTTGTTCCAACAGGACTGTTGTTCTTCTGCCTGGCACCTGATGGGCTGGGCAGTGCTGCCCTTGGCACCTCCCTTTTTCCAGCTACCTGCAGGAAAGGTGTGGCAGGTGGGAGAGCTGGGCCCCAGTTGCCCAAGCACCCTCCTCAGTTGCCCAAGCACCCTCCTCAATGGCCCAAGCACCCTCCTCAGTGTCCCACCTTCTCCACAGGTGGTGGCACCACTGGACCTGGGTGAAGGCTTTGTCCTGTCCCTGATTTAGGCCAGAAGAAAGTCCCCCTGGTGTAACCTGATTTCCTTGGTTCTGACCTGGTCCTTCTTCTCCTTCTCCCCCTCCATGTTTTGCTGGTCCATCCATAGCTGCATCTCCTCCTCTCTCCCTCCTCTGACCTCCCATTTTACCTTTTCCACTCCCCTGCTGCATCCCACGGGACTGTGAGTTGCTTCCTGGCAAGGATCCCTGCCAGACTGTGGCTTTGGCTGCTCTCTTGGCCTGGCAGGGCTTGGCAGATGTGGGCAGATGTTTAAACACCTCCTTGTTGCTGCCAGCAACCACTGGACTGTCCCTCCTGCAGGGGAGGACAGAATAAAGCCAGAGTTTGGGTTTATTCCTCCCCAAAGCACTTGTTCACCCCAGAAATGGTATGAACATGACACAGGAGTGGGAATGTTCCGGAATTTTTGGAGTCTGCATGGAAATGCAGTTGTGGTCAACCAATCACTGCTCAGAAATGCCTTTTGTTTTGCTGGTGGGGTTGTTTTAGTCCCTCTTTCTCCTCAGCTTCCCTTCTAATTAGTTGCTGCAGGCTCCAAAGGCACTGCCTGCTCTTGGGATTGCCTTCTCCAGGGCTGGGATGGCTCTGAGCTCAGGTCCACCTCAGGTTCCTTGGGAGGTGACCTCAGTGCCCACCCCAGAACTGCTGATCCCTGATCCCATCAGGGCACAACGCTCCCAAGGGAACCTCGAGCGCCACCAAGTCCCCTTTGATGCTGTTCAGAGACCCAAACCCTCCCCCCTTGGTTTCAAAGCAGTTGAGTCACTTGTGATTCATCCTGAGCCTGGAGCAGAGCAGGGTAATAAATCTCAGTTCTCGTTTTCCCAGCTGGTGCTGCAACCTCTGCTGAACCCTCACCTCACAGTCTCTGGAGAGCTGCAGGAACGTGCCAGGTCAGGATGTTCCCAGGAAATGGCCATGCCCAGCACCATCAGACTGGCAGCACTGCGATCCTCTGCCCTCTAAGAAGGATTTGGACAAAGAGAGGCTGGGAATCCTGTGCCCCTCACTCCTGCTGCTGTACCCTGTCAGGAAGGAGGATGTGGAGGGTAATTCCAGCCCAGTGGCCCAGAGAGAAGCAGAAATCCAGGCTGGAAGGAGAGTGGGTGGATGGAGAGCAGCCCTGGGAGTGCTGGTGGGCAACCAACTCCATGCACTGGCATCCCAGAACCCCCCCATGCCCTGGGCTCATCCCACAGCATGGGCAGCAGGGCAGGGGGATTCTGCCCCTCTGCCCCCTGAGGTGAGACCCTCCTGCAGAGCTGCCCCAGCCCTGGGCAACAACAGCACAAGGATGTGGAGCTGCTGGAGGAGTCCAGGGGAAGTCATGGAGCTGCCCCAGGGCTGGATCCCTCTGCTCTGGAGCCAGGCTGGGAGAGCTCAGGGGGGTCACCTGGAGAAGAGAAGGCTCCAGGGAAACCTGAGAGCCCCTTCCAGGGCCTAAAGAGGCTCCAAGACAGCTGGAGAGGGACTGGGGACAAGGGATGGAGGGACAGGACACAGGGAATGGCTTCCCACTGCCAGAGGGCAGGGATAGATAGGATTTTGGGAAGGAATTATTTCCTTTGAGGGGGGCTGGAATGGAATTCCCACAGAAGCTGTGACTGGCCCATCCCTGGAAGTGTCCAAGGCCAGGTTGGATGGGGTTTGAAGTAATCTGGGACAGTGGGAGGTGTCCCAGGCCAGGTTGGACAGGGCTTAGAGCAACCTGGGCTGGTGGAATGTGTCCTGCCCAGGGCAGGGAGTGGAATGGGATGGTCTTTATGGTCCCTTCCAACCCAAAGCATTTTGGGATTCTGTGAGAACAAAACTTGCAGGACAAACTGGGGGGATTTGGGTACAGGGAACTTCTGCTGAGCTGCGTCTCTTGGGCGTAACTGCACACGCAAGTTCCCTGTGAAAGGAGAATCTGGGAGTGTGCAGAGCCTTCCTAGCACTGTGCAGAGCCCTCCTGGTGTAGGGCAGAGCTCTCCTGGTGCTGAATAGAGCCCTCCCTGGTGCTGGGCAGAGCTCTCCTGGGGCTGGATAGAGCCCTCCTGGTGCTGGGCAGAGCCCTCCTGGGGCTGGCCAGAGCCCTCCTGGCACTGGGCAGAGCCCTCCCTGGGGCTGGGCAGAGCCTTCCTGGGGCTGGGCAGAGCCCTCCCTGGTGCTGGATAGAGCCCTCCTGGTGCTGGATAGAGCCCTCCCTGGTGCTGGGCAGAGCTCTCCTGGTGCTGAATAGAGCCCTCCCTGGTGCTGGGCAGAGCTCTCCTGGGGCTGGATAGAGCCCTCCTGGTGCTGGATAGAGCCCTCCTGGTGCTGGATAGAGCCCTCCTGGTGCTGGATAGAGCCCTCCTGGTGCTGGATAGAGCCCTCCTGGTGCTGGATAGAGCCCTCCTGGTGCTGGATAGAGCCCTCCTGGTGCTGGATAGAGCCCTCCTGGTGCTGGGCAGAGCCTTCCTGGTGCTGGGCAAAGCCTTCCTGATGCTGGGTAGAGCCCTCCTTGGTGTTGGGCAGAGCTCTCCTGGTGTAGGGCAGAGCCTTCCTGGTGTTGGGCAGAGTCCTCTTGGTGCTGGGCAGAGCCCTTCCTGATGCTGGGTAGAGCCCCCCTTGGTGCTGGGTAGAGCCCCCCTTGGTGCTGGGCAGAGCCCTCCTGGCGCTGGATAGAACCTTCCCTGGTGCTGGGCAGAGCCTTCCTGGTGTGGGGCAGAGCCCTCCTGGTGCTGGGCAGAGCCTTCCTGGTGTGGGGCAGAGCCTTCCTGGTGCTGGGCAAAGCCTTCCTGATGCTGGGTAGAGTCCTCCTTGGTGTTGGGCAGAGCCCTCCTGGTGTAGGGCAGAGCGTTCCTGGTGTGGGGCAGAGCCTTCCTGGTGTTGGGCAGAGTCCTCTTGGTGCTGGGCAGAGCCCTTCCTGATGCTGGGTAGAGCCCCCCTTGGTGCTGGGTAGAGCCCCCCTTGGTGCTGGGCAGAGCCCTCCTGGCGCTGGATAGAACCTTCCCTGGTGCTGGGCAGAGCCTTCCTGGTGCTGGGCAGAGCGCTCCTGGTGCTGGGCAGAGTCCTCTTGGTGCTGGGCAGAGCCCTCCTGGTGCTGGGCAGAGCCCTCCTGGTCCTGAGCACACCAGCTGGGTGAGCTCTGGGCTTGGCTCAAACTCCAGGCCATCAGCAGAGTCTCTCCTTGCCCAGGACTCCCCTGGGAACCTGCAGTGACAGCACAAACACACTGAGGTGGTTTCCTATGGATGGACTTTGCTCCCAAGATCAGGACACTGAAATCATGGTGATTCAGAGCCTCAGCTAAACAAGAGCAACTCCCTCCTCCCAGGGTTATGTTTTACTCTTTATCTCCCTGATTTAAAGGGGGACAAGGGCCATCCTTTGGGAAGTTCACTGCAAACCATGGTGGTCCCTCAGGAGGACCCAGCAATTCCCCAGCAATGGAGAGACCCTGAAGGAGACTCCTGTCCATGGGGTGGTGTGAGGGCAGGGTGCCAGGACACCTCAGTTGGGGCAGGATGGAGTGTGAACCTCCCAGCACCCTCCTTCAGCAGATCCTTGTCTTTTGGCCAACACTTGTGCCTGTTCCCAAAACAAGAGACCTGGAGCTTCTCCCACATGGAAGGAGACCTGGAGCTTGAGTTTCCACTGCCACCTCCTGCTTCTGTGGGATAAAACCAGAGCTCCTGCCCTTCCCCTCCCCACCAGTTAGTCCTTAGTTCACAAATCTGTGCAGCTGGGAGGGATTCCCAGCCGTGCTGGGAAAACCAGACAGGGAAGGGATGGGAAAGCCCTTCAGAGCCTTTCTGTGGAAGAGCAGGAGCAGCCCGGGGAGAGCAGCCAGACATTGCTCAGGAAATGGCCTTTTCCTTGGGCACTTCCACAGAGCTCTAATTAAATTATGGGATTAGAGCCATCCTGTTCCTCACTCATCTGGTGCCAAGTGCCTGTTCCAAGGGAGTGCCCTCCATCAAAGGGCTAAGTGCCCGCTCAGCACTTGGCCCTGGAGTCACTCCTTGATGGCACTGCACTGCAGATGGGCTGGCTGGAGTGTGGTATTCCTGTGTGCCCTCCTCTTCTGATGCCCAGCTGTACCAAGATTCCAACATGGACAACACCCTGCTCTCTGCTCTGGGCAAGCCATGCCAAGGGTGAGTTGGCACAGAGCAGGAAATTCATGGGGTGTTCTCCCTCCTGGGACCGAAGAGGACCAAGATCACAGAACCATGATTAAGGCTGGGAAAGCCCTGTAACCTCATCAAGTCCAACCTTTAATCCAGCACCTAAACCATGTCCCCAACATGTTCTTTAAATATCAAAAGGTATGGAAAGGAAGGAAAAAGTTCACAGGGATGGCATGGGATGGGCACGGGGAACAAGACTTTGCCCTCTGGGAAGCAAAACCAACCTTAAACCAAAAATCTCTCACAGCAGCCGGTGAAGAGGAAGCTGAAAGATGCAACATGGAGTTCCCTTCAATTTGCTTTCCTTGCTTGTAGTCCTTGTTGGCAGATGACAGAAATTTCTCATCCTGGGGTAGCCCTGGGCTGTGCCCTCTGCTCAGAGGTTTGAGCGGGTTCTCAGCTCATGTCTTGGCACTGCTTTGCCTTCTGTAGCTTCACTGAGAAGTTTCCAGGGAGAGCTGGAGCTGAGGGAAAGGCTGGTCTCCTTGCACCACCCTCCTGGATTTACCAGGAGGAGCTGGGTGACCTGCAGCTTGGAGAAGGAAGGTCCCTTGGATGTGGACCATGTGCAGAAAAGAGCTGGAGAGGGACTTTGGACAAGGGCCTGGAGTGATTCCACAAGGGGGAATGGCTTCCCACTGCCAGGGGGCAGGGATAGATGGGATATTGGGAAGGAATCCTTCCCTGGGAGGATGGGCAGGCCCTGGCACAGGTTGTCCAGAGAAGCTGTGGCTGCTCCATCCCTGGAAGTGTTCAAGGCCAGGTTGGAGCACCCTGGGCTGGTGGAAGGTGTCCCTGCCCATGAGAGGGGTAGAATTAGATGAGCTTTAAGGTCTCTTCAACCCAAACCATTCTGGGATTCTATGAACACTCCTCTTGGAAATATTCCTGCATATTCCCACTGCTTCTTGCTGGCTGCAGTGGGAAGTCCCATTACTGCTGCCCTTCAGCTGGAGGGAAGGATCTGAAGCACCTCCAGTGGCGCTTCCTTTGTGCCACCTTTCCTGTGCCTTCTGTGGTGTTGCATTTCCCCCTGTGCTACTTGGAATGGCATCTTGGCTGCATCCCTGGAGCTGAGGAAACTCAAATTTTCCTCCCTCTTTGTCCACCACGAAAGCCCAGAAGGTTCTCGTGGTAGTGCTGCTGCCACAGGGTCCATGTCAGCTGTCCAATCCCTTTGCTGCATAATTACTCCTGGAAAAGCCCTTTTTTCCCCTGTCTTCTCCATTCTTGGCTGCAGGCACAGCATGGCTTTCTTTTAATATACTGCCTTGTCTCCTGGATGAGTTCTCAATCTCTCCTACCTTTAAATGAAACCCAAGAAAATCCTCCCTGAAAAGCAGCATCTTCCTACAAATCAAGTTTATCCCTGGAGATGGTTGAACTGCAGCTGGAGCAGCTGGATCTGGCTGGACACAGGGTTTGGACCAGTGGCCTCCAGAGGCCTTTTCAAACTCAAGTCATAGAATCATAAAATCGATCGGGTTGGAAAAGACCTCCAGCATCATCAAGTCCAACCCTTGGGCCAACTCCAGTCCCTTTACCAGACCATGGCACTCAGTGCCACGGCCAAGCTCAGCTGAAAAACCTCCAGGGATGGGGAATCCACCCCCTCTCTGGGCAGCCCATTCCAATGCCTCAGCACTCTCTCTGCAAAGAGGTTTTTTCTCATCTCCAACTTCAATTTCCCCTGGCACAGCTTGAGCCCGTGCCCCCTTGTCCTATTGCTGAGTGCCTGGGAGAAGAGACCAACCCCCACCTGGCCACAACTTCCCTTCAGGCACTTCCAGACAGTGCTGAGGTCACCTCTCAGCCTCCTCTTCTCCAGCACAAACACCCCCAGCTCCCTCAGCCTCTCCCCACACCACTTGTGCTCCACTCCCTTCTCCAGCCTCCTTGCTCTTCTCTGGCCCCGCTCCAGCCCCTCAATCTCTTTCCTCAACTGAGGGGCCCAGAACTCAACACAACACTCAAGGTGTGGCCTCCCCAAGGCAGAGTCCAGGGGAAGGCTCACTGCCCTGGGCCTGCTGGCCACGCTACTTTGGATCCAGGCCAGGATCCCATTGGCCTTCTTGGCCACCTGGCCACACTCTTGGCTCCTCTTGAGCTTCCTGCTGTTTGGTGATTCCTGCCTGCTGCAGAGCCACATTCCTGCCCTTCCTCCCCTCCTCCCTTCCCTGCTGCTCCTCAGTGAACCCATGGCAAGGGAAAGGGCATCCCCCAAAGCTGCTGAGATGCCCATCCCTATGCAGAGAGGAGAGAATTCAAGCCTTGGAGCCATATATTTCCCCTGCACATGCTCTGTCCCAGGGAATTAAGGAAGCAGAGCAGAAATGGTAAGAGGAGCTTTTCCAACCAGACCTGCAAGTGCCTGATGGAATTACCTGAAAGCCAGCAAATATTTAGCCATAAATCTTATTAACAGCTCTCTGCAGCAAGGCAGATGTGAAGGGAGGGAAATCAAAGGGAACCAAAGGAGGAGGAGGCAGGTTTGGAATGCCAAAGAAGAAAGGAGGCAAAGCCTGGCTGATGGCTCGGGTTGCAGCCAAAGGTTTTTGTGGGAAGGGCTTCAGCTCCGGGAGGAAATCAGCTGGAACAGGTCTGGCAGGATGTCTCTCCAAGGGAGAGCTCTTGCTGCAGAATACCAATGCTTTGCCTCCAAAATCGAGAGGCTCAGAAGCAGCAATTTCAGGAGCTGTGCCTGTGCTGGGGCACAGGGAGGTGGAGGGAACACAAAGCCTGGGAGAAGAGGAGGAATCAGAGGGGTCAGAGGGCAGATCTTCATGCCCTGCCCACCTTTCGGTCAGAACGGCTTTGTTTGTCATAGAATCCCAAGGTGGGTTGGGTTGGAAGAACCTTAAAGCTCATCCCATCCCACCCCTGCCATGGGCAGGGACACCTCCAACTGTCCCAGGTTGCTCTGGCCTGGCCTTGGACACTCCCAGGGATGGGCATCCCAAACCCTCTCTGGGTAACCTGTGCCAGGGCCTGCCCACCCTTTCATTGGTTGCTTTTCTTGCTTTTTCTGCACTGTCTCTTACACAGGGACAGAGTGATGTCCCCATGTCCCAAACCCAGCCATTGGGACCCCAGGGAATGCACTGAGGAAGACTCTGAGAAGGGCTGGGAGTGATGAGAAAGAGCAACCCCCCTGTTTGCAGGGTTTCAAGCTGTCTGTGCCCATGCAGGGCTGTGCCAGCCACTCTCCAATGCTTTAAAAGCTTCCTGCAGGTGACAGAACCTGAGGGAACAGCTGGAGCTGTGCCAGGGGAGGTTTTGGTGGATAACAGGGAAAGGGTGGTGGGCACTGAATGGGCTCTCCATGGCAGTGGGCACAGCCCCAAGGCTGCCAGGGCTCCAGGAGGGTTTGGACAACACCCTCAGGAACAGAGTGGGATTGTTGGGATGTCTGTGCAGGGCCAGGAGTGGGACTGGATGGTCCTGGTGGGTCTGTTCCAACTTGGCATGTTCTGTGATCACCAGGAGCAATTAATTAATTAAATGGAGGGGGGACAAGAGACCCGCAGGAATTAAGGGATGCTCCCAGCACTTCCATGGAGGGAGCACAGGAGGCCAACAGGAATTATGGGATGCTCCCAACACTTCCATGGAGAGAGGACAAGAAGCCAGCAGGAATCACAGTCTGTTCCCAGCATTTCCACAGAGGGGGGACAAGAGGCCAGCAGGACTCATGGGATGCTCCCAGCACTTCCCTCCCTCTGGGGGACATGGCACTGGGTGTGTGGGGTGCCTGCCATCCCCTGCAGGGGTGTGAGGTGCCAGCACCCAAATCCTGGTGGGCAGCAGCAAGCCCTGGTTTGCCAGAGCCCAGTTTGCCAACCAGCTCCAGCCTTCCTTGTTAATCCTGGCAGGGATTTGCTGGATGGGCACCGTGTTATGTGCCGAGCCAGCTGTGCCAGGAGCAGCAGGTCCTGGCAGGGGCTGAGGTGGTGCTGCTGGCCCAGCACAGAGCATCCCACTGGGTTGGCGCCTTGGCAGCCTCCAAACACCCCTCCCTAACTGTTGGATGTGCCTTTTCCTCCCCTTTTCTCTCCCCTGGCACAGGCTGGCGAGGTGAGAAATCCACCTCGGGAATGCTGTTTCCCAGAGGAGCGTGGGAGAAGGATTCCAGGCAGCAAGGCTGTGCCCTGGGGCACCTTTCCACCTCTCCACAATCTGCTTCCCAGGGATGCTGATGCCCAGGATCCATCCCAGCAGCACCAGTGTGGTCAGGGGCACCGTGTCCTTGTTGCACCAGGAGTGAGGAATTGCAAACCACCGCTCCATCCCTCCTCTTCCTCGTGCCAGGTCCTTCTCAGCTGATGCAGCCACAGCCCAACTGCTTCCTCTCTGCTCTTCCTCCTGGCTGGTCCCATGCAAGGTTCACATCCTTGGGCACTGCCAGGGGCCCATCCTTGGGCACTGCCCACTGCCCTAGGGCTCCAGGTGTCCCCAGGGCCCCCAGTCACCACGCTGGGGCCCAGGACTGCAGCAGTACTGGCTGTTTGGCTGCTCAGGGAGATGGTGCACCCCATAAATCCAGGCCTCGGGACGCTGCGAGGTCAGCGAGCTCCTTGTGCAATGTTTTCATGACAACTGGCCCAAACACAGCAACCCCCCTGCTGACAGCAGCACTCTGTGGCCAGGGGGAGAGGCTGCTCCAAGCAGGAGGGCTGGCCTTGTAGCTGGAAGCACCAGGAGCTTCCCTTTGGACAAGACAGAACCCTTTGTGCCCCTTCCCACAAAGCCTTGGAGAAATCCCAGCCCAGGCTCTGCCCAGCTCCAGGGGGCAGGGGGACATCCAGTTGCACAGTCACAGCCTCTCAAAGCTACAGCCCAAACCCTCAGGGTGGTTTCTCTTCCTCATTCCCAGGAATAAAGGTGGTTCCCCCATCAAAGCAGGAGGAAAACCCTTCCCAAAGTCCAGGCTCCTTGAGGAACAGCTCAGCCTGGACAAGGCCACTCCAGCAGCGTCCACACCTCCATGGCAGCGGGAAAATCCTCCTCAAGCAGCTCCCACGAGGTGAAATCAGTGAGGATGAGGATGTTCAGATCCATGAAAACAGGAGAAACATCCTGTTTGCCACCTGGAAAACGGGGCTGGAGGCACAGAGGGAAGTGATGGTCAGGAGCATCTTCAGGAGCACCAGGATGTGTGGCAGAGGGATTGGTGACTGTGTGAGGAGCCTGGGGATCTGCACCCTCCAGAGGCTCTCTCCACAGGGCCAGGGGGCAGCTGGGCACTCCACAGCTCCATCCTTGCATGCCACAGGTCATGGGCCAGCTCAGCTCCAAGGGATTCCTGGATGAGCCTCCACAGGAGCTCAGAAACTGCAGTGCTGGATAAGCCTTTGGGTTTGTGGAATCACAGAAGCTCCTGAGTTGGGAGGGATCCACCAGGATCAAATCCAGCTCCTGGTCCTGCACACACACCCCAACAATCCCACCCTGTCCCTGAGAGGATCATCCAAACACTCCTGGAGCTCTGGCAGCCTTGGGGCTGTGCCCACTGCCCTGGGGAGCCTGGTCAGTGCCCACCACCCTCTGGGGGAAGAACCTTGTCCTGAGATCCACCAAAACCTGCCCTGGGGAGCCTGGTCAGTGCCCACCACCCTCTGGGGGAAGAACCTTGTCCTGAGATCCACCAAAACCTGCCCTGGGGACTCCAGCCATTCATTTTGAGGTCCTGTCACCCTTCAGAGCCCCCCCTTCACCCCTGCAGAGCAGACAGGGTATCCCCTCACCTGGGCACTGTGCCCACCCTGAGCTCTGAGCAGGCCGAGCTCACACTCACAAGCCCTTCCACATCTCACCTTGCCAAACTGGGCTCATCATTTCCCCCCTGGCTGCCATGGCATCATTTTAAAAAAGGAAAGAACAAGCCCTTAGCCATCCAGCTGTGTCTCCTCTCTGAAATGTCCCCCTGGGTTTCCTGTGCCAGCAACAGCCACCCAGGAGCATTGGCAGCCTCCAGCTCTGCCATCCTGCTCTCAGCTGGTGTTTGAACCCCTGCAGACCTGGCTCTGTGCCACTGGCACCACTTGCCTGAGGCCACGGGTTTAAAAAAACCCACACTGAGCAAAAATCCAAACGTTCTCACTCCCCTATCACCTCCTTCGCATGGATTTAAACCAACCCGAGGTGCTGGGAGACAATCCCCTCCCACCAAAGGGCTTTCTCCTCTTTCACAGACAGCAGCAGGAATGCAGAGATACCAAGTGACCTGCAGAAGAGCTCAGATTTCATCAACCATCCAATTGTGGCTGTCCCAGAGGGCTGTCAGGCAGCAGATCTGTGCCACTGGATCCTCAGGTCACTCCTCCACCCCATCTCTCCTCTCCCTGGGGAGGCAGGAGGAACATCTTTCATCCCACACGATGAGAACCAACGGCAAAACGCAGCCTTGATGCTGAGAAATAAGCAGAACACTTTGAGGTTGGGGGTTTTTTTTAGTTTTTTTTTATCAGGCCCTTTCATTGTATAAATAATTTATTTCAGTTCACAGCATTATGTCTGCATCTTAAAAAACAAAAAAGAAAAAAAATAAGAAAAGACAGGAGGAACAGAGACTGATGGACAATGGTGAGGGCAGGACATGGGATGTCCAACACGGATGGGGACATGACAGAGGGACCTGGGGAAATAAATGAGACCTGCTAAAAAATCCCAGGGGGTGGAAACAGGCTTGGAGAAGACACACCACCTTGCCAGGAGCCCAGTTTCCCTCAGGAGTTGTCCTGCTGAGGAACCTCTTCTTGTAGCCACCACAGGCGACATCTTCACACAGGGAAAAAATCAGCGTAAGGTCGTGGGATGGGACAGAAATACCACGGAAGCCAAATTGGAAAAGTCTTTTAATTATTGCAGAAAGCAGAGCTGGTGGGAATGGCACCAGCACATTGTCCCACCTGCACCTCCCAGTGCTCTGCCATTGCTCCAAGGGAGAACAAACTCCCGGGAAGGATCCAGCTCCATGAATGCCACCAGGCTTTCCATGCCAGTGTCTGCTGAACCAACCAGCGAGGTGGTCAAACCCCCAACACGAGGTGGTCAAACCCGCAACAGCAGGAGGTCAAATGCCCAACACAGGAGGAGGTCAAACCCACCACACCAGGAGGTCAAACCCACCACACCAGGAGGTAAAAGCCCCAATGCAAGGGGGTCAAACCCACCACACGAGGAGGTCAAACCCACCACACGAGGAGGTCAAACCTCCAACACACGTCACTCCTCAAAATCCCCCTTCGAGCTGGTGGGGGCTTCGCGTTCTGCCTCTAAAATGGGTCGCCCTCCAAAAAATCCAGGATTCATACACGTGGCTTCTGTGGCATCAAAAATAAATAATTCTTTTTCTTTTTCTCTCTTTCTCGACAGCAAGTACTGAAGTGTTGGAGGTGAAGACAAAGCAGGGAAGCCCAAGAAACGGGAGCAGAGCCACCTGGAGCGCTGGGACCAGCCCACTCTCTCGGCGCACAAGTCGCGACTCGCGTCGGGAGCTCCAACCCCGCCAGGAAGAGAAGAAACACAACTTGGCTGCAACATCGTTTCCTAACAAAACCCATAAAGAAAAGAAAAAAAAAAAAGGCAATTTGGAAGGTGCTGATCGCTGCAAGGGGGAGGAATCAACTCCCCGAGAGCCGGAGGGCGTTTTGCTTTTTGTCTGCTCGGTGGTTTCCCCTTGGCCGCGCTGGGAAGGGCTTTGCAAAGGGGAAGAAGGAAGGCTGGTGCAAAATCACCAGAAAATCCTGCCTGGCTCAAAACTCAGGCTGTTTGCCCCCTGAGAGCTGCCTGTTTCTGCCCTGGGGGAAGCCAGGACCCTTCTTTTCTCCTCCAAAGAGCTAAAACACGGCCACCAGCAAGTGGATTTTGGTCACCGGTGCCATCCAGGTGCCCCAAATGTTCACCTGCAGAAGGAGGTGGCGAGGCCTGACCCTGCCCAGGTTGCTCTGCAGGCAGAGGTTGCCCATATGGGCAACAAGGGGCTTGGAAGCAGATTGAAATCTTTATTAAAAACCTACCACACCCCTCCCCGTGTCTCTTCACCCCCTGGCATCTTCCCTTTCCAGCAGAGATTTTTGCAAGCTCTGGCTGTCTCTGTCGGTCCCCTCTGCCCCTTAAAACCTGCCTTGGCCTCCTGCCCCCACTGCAGAGCAGCACAGTGACCAGAACAACAAACTCAGCTTTTTTTTCCTTGCCTTTTTTTTGTGGATTTAGCAAAAAAAAAAAAAAAAAGGAAAAAAAAAAAACCCAGTTTTTTTTTCCTTGCTTTTTTTTTTGGGATTTAAAAAAAAAAAAAAAAAAAGGAGAGAATAAAAAACCACCCTAGTTTGGATCACCTCCAAACCTGCCTCTGGGAGCACCCTCTGCCTTGGGGACAACACACACACACCTGGCTGGGGGGCTTCGCTGTAGGAGGTGACACAACGGAGCCTTTGAGAGGAGGGGTCCTGGACACCCCCAATCTCCAAAACGCTTCCAAGAAAAAAAAAAAACAAACCTTGGCTTTTTTTATTCTTTTTGGCTTTTTTCCCCTCTTTTTTTTAAGCAAAGAGCCGAAAGCTCAGCACCAACCATTCAGCAGCTGCTCAGCACCGCATCGTTCCTCCCCCCCGCCCCAAAGGCTGCCTGTCCTTGCTCTGCACCCTANTCCATCGCCCCCTCCCCGGCACCGCCAACCCCCCCAAATGCACGGGGGAGGGTGCGGGGGGGTTGGCGCCGGTGCCCCCCGCCCCAAAACGCGCGTATTTAAGATCCAAAAGCACGAATGCGCTCCAACAGGGTCCTGCCCCGTTGGCCCCCGGTGGTCCCCGAGGGTGGAGAGAAGGGAGAAATCATCCCATTTTTCCATGTTTCCATCCCGCACGAGTCCGGATCAGACCCTGAGGAGCGTGTGGGAGCTCCGGGATCTGGGCTCGGCTTTGTTACCACCGCTATTGTCTGTTCGTTGGGCAAGGAGGAAAAAAGATAAAAGAGAGGGGGTGGAAAATCAAAAATAACAACTAAACGCAGAAGAATCGCTTTGGTTCTGTCTCCCCCTCGGTTCCTTTGTCTGCTCCCCCATCCCTTCCCCGCCTCGCCGGGGTTTCTACCGCTTCTTCTTCTGCTTGAGGGACTTCCTGCGCTTGAGGATCATCTCGTAGAGCTTGTCCATGCCCTCGGTGAGCCCCTCGCCGATGATGGCGCAGGCGGGCTGGATGTGGTAGGTGGTGGAAGGGGTCAGCTCGTGGAGGGCCAGCTGCTTCTCGATCTCGGCCACCGGCAGCGACTTGGGCAGGTCCTGCTTGTTGGCGATGACGAGCAGCGGCGTGCCCTGGTTCTCGGCGAACTTGGTCACCTTGTGCAGCTCCGTCTTGGCTTCCTCCAGCCGATCCACGTCCACCGAGTCCACCACGTAGATGATGCCATCGGTGCAGCGGCTGTAGGACTTCCAGAGCGGGCGCAGCTTCTCCTGCCCGCCCACGTCCCAGAAGTGGCAGCTGATGCCCTTGGCCGTCCCGTTGCTGAGCCGGATCTTCTCCGTGTTGAAGCCGATGGTGGGCACGGTGTTGACGAACTCGTTGAACTTCAGCCGGTAGAGCACCGTGGTCTTCCCCGCCGAGTCCAGGCCCAGCATGACGATGTGCAGGGACTGGAAGGCGGAGATGTTGGAGGAGATGTTCCCCATGGCCACGGCTCGCCCCGCGCTCACAGCCCCGCGCCCATCCCCGCGCCGCCGGCCCGGCCGGAGGGGGGGCACGGCTCGGGGCAGGCAGCGGGCACGGCGCGCCCCGCAGCACAGGCGGGCACCGGAGACCCCCGCCCGCCCCGCCCGGGAGGAGGAGGAGCACGAGGAGAAAGGAGAGGGCGAGGAGGAGGAGGGGCCGCGCCGCCGCCTTCCTCCCGCTCCGCCTCCTGGGCTGCCCGCACCGCCCCTGCCTGCACTGCGCCTCCTGCCTGCGCTTCACCTGCCCCTGCCTGCACTGCTCCTGCCTGCGCTTCACCTGCTCCTGCCTGCACTGCTACTGCCTGCGCTTCTCCTGCCCCTGCCTGCACTGCTCCTGCCTGCGCTTCACCTGCTCCTGCCTGCACTGCTACTGCCTGCGCTTCTCCTGCCCCTGCCTGCACTGCTCCTGCCTGCGCTTCACCTGCTCCTGCCTGCACTGCTACTGCCTGTGCTTCATTTACCCCTGCCTGCACTGCCCCTGCCCCTGCCTGCACCACTCCTCCTGCCCGCACCGCCCCTGCCTGTGCTTTGCCTGCCCCTGCCTGCCCTGCGCCCCCTGCCTGCGCTTCATTTACCCCTGCCTGTACTGTGCCTCCTGCCTGCACTGTGCAGTGTCCAAGGCCAGGTGCTCCTGCCTACACTTACCTATCCCTATCTGCACTGCCTGTGTGCACTTCACCTGGTCCTGCATGCACTGCTGCTCCTGCCTACACTGCTGTCCCTGCCTGCACTGCTGCTCCTGCCTGCAATTCACCTGCACTGCTGCTCCTGCCTGCGCTGCTGTTCCTGCCTGCACTGCTGCTCCTCAGGAGGCCCCCAGAGCAAGCCCCCTCTGTGCTGAGCCCTGGCTTATGCTCACAGCCATCATCATCACCAGGCACACAAAGCACTGGAAAACCCTCAAAGCAGCAGCCAGACCAAGGTGCCATTCCTGGAGTGGCTGCCCCATCCCTGGAAGTGTCCAAGGCCAGGCTGTACAGGGCTTGGAGCAACCTGGGCTAGTGGAAGGTGTGCCTGCCTGTGGCACAAAGTGAGCTTTAAGATCCCTTCCAGCCCGAACCATTCTGGGATTCTCTGATCACTCATTGCAGAGGAAACACAAGGAGGGACCTTCTGCAGCACCAGGCTGATGGGGGGGATTGAGGAGCTGTCCAGGCACGGCTCTGCAGGGACCCCTGGCACCAATGATGATTCCAGCCGAGAAATGGAGAGCAGTTCTGCCTTCCTGGAAAGGGCAGTGCTGGGAATTGGAGCATCTGTGTCCCCTGCGGCTGTGACAGGTTCCTAAAGCAGAGGAAAAACCTCACCTGTGCTGGAGGCAGAGGCAGGGCTGGTGTTAATCCAGGGCTGCTGTTAATGCTTTTTGTATCTCATGTTTTGTAGATGCTCTGAATGCCCTCAACCCACCTTAAAGCCCCTGAGCTTTCCATGGCTGGGCAGCCCCTCAGGGCCCACCACAATCTGAGCCCTGTAGTTGCTGTCCCAGCTACTCATCCAAGACCTGCTTGCACCTAAAGATCCAGTCCCACCCAATGCCTTCCACCAGACCAGGCTGCTCCAAACCCCATCCAGCCTGGCCTGGAACACGTCCAGGGATGGGGCAGCCACATGTGCCAGTGCTGCTGGCATTTATCTCTGATCCTGCTCCTGAGCCAAAAAGCAGCAGCAAGGTGGTTCCTACGACGTTTCCCATCCCCTTTTTTCCAGCATTTGTAAAATAAATATCAACTATATCTGACAGCTTAACCAGAAAGCCCCAGAGAAAGGAGTGCACTGCAGAAAACAGACACTGCTTTTAATTTAAGATGCTTTCACCCTACAGCATGCACTGAGGATTTGTCAGGCTGGAGTGGGATCATTCCTCATATTCATATTTCATCCCTAGAACGGATGTTGTGGCTTTGCATGGAGACAAGGCCACCTATGCCATCATCAAAAACACAGACGTCTTGCTGTGCCATCTCTGGAGATGACACTGGGCACAGTTTTGGTGGAAATCACCGTGTGGTGACAGTGGGAAAAAGAGCAGGGAGCTCCGTCCCCAGCAACATGCAAGTGGGAGAAATGCTGCTTGGCACGTGTGGGCAGCACCACCATTCCAAAATCGAGGCACGGGCATTGGATGGGCTGGGAAACGAAAATATTTTTATGCACCAGGGTTGTCCTGATCGACTGAGAGCTCAGGTCTTACTTTGCCACCACGCCGAAGTAATGAGGTTCTGAGAGCAAGCGGAGAAAGCTGTGAGTGATCACCTGACTCCAGGAGCTGGAGCATTAAAGAGGGGGAAAAAAAACCCAAACCAGAAATAGAAGAATAGGGTCATATCTGTGAGCGGTGCCACCAGCAGATCCGGCGCTGGCACTGCTCTCATCTCTCCTGCCCGATTTGCTCCGGTAAAAGCTTTCTTAAAGGCTGC
The DNA here is from genome assembly GCA_013396695.1 of Sakesphorus luctuosus. Lineage (NCBI taxonomy): Eukaryota > Metazoa > Chordata > Aves > Passeriformes > Thamnophilidae > Sakesphorus > Sakesphorus luctuosus. Next base: position 99,730 of record VWZD01009385.1, read on the forward strand.
TGTGGAGGATAATCCCAAAGCAGGGGCATCCCGGGCTGCTCCCACAATTAGTGGCTGATCTGTGTGCAGCAGGGCTGGGCTTTTGGAATTTACCTTCGGGCTTCGAGCCCATCCTCAGCTCCAGGAGGGCAGGAGATACTGTTTCAGCCCTCGGCGTTGTGCCAGGTAGCGCCATGCAGGGAATTCCCCCTCTCCCTCCTCCTCCTCCTCCATCCCGCTGCTGCAGACAGCTTCGAGCCTCAAGAAAAAGCTAAACAGGCCGCCGAATTTTCTTTCCTCCTCCCTGCACCGAAGTCCGAAGGGGAGATTTCCCTCCTCTCTACCCCTCCTTGTTTCACCCCGCTTATAAATAAAGGCGAGATTAGATAGTCAGGCCGATCAAACCTGGGGATGTTCTCAAAAACGGCCTTATCTTAGACAATCCCAAGGGGATGGAGATAAACAGGAGCGTCGCAGCGGTGAATTATGCTGCAGCTAATGCCAGCTATCCATAAATAAGCTGTTAAACCTCCGCGGAATATTAAGCGCAGAAATAACAGCGTTAATCGCAGCTGAGAGGAGTCTGCCAAGTCCATTCGGCGGCAAATTTAGGGAGAGAAACTCATCTCTTCCATAACCCCCCCTGCTTTTTCCCCCCCACCCCGCGGCCTTCCCAGCCTATCAAGGTTAAGCAGCCAAGGTTAGAGCCAGCATTAGCATCTAAATGTGTGTCTGAGGATGTGACAAAGGGACCGCTCGCTGGTCCCCAACATTTCGCTCCGGCACCACGAAGACTGTTGCTGCCATAGTAACTGTTTTCAGACACGGCAATTATTTCTTCCCAGCTCCCCCTCATCCCATCTCCCTTCCCCCAGCTCATTTTGAGCTTCAAACTATCTTTTTTTTTTAAATCATTCTTGATCATTCTTTTTTTTTCGGTGAAACACAAAGAGCCCCGGAGTCCTCACACATCCAGAGGGTCCTTTCTGCGCCTCCACGGCCGCTCACGGATTATCCCGAAGAGTGGTTTTTAATCTGCGTCCAATTAGCCCTTCCTCACCCAGGCAAAGCGAAACCTCGGAGCGGCAGCTTTTGCTACAGGTTTCTGCTAAATCGGGGCACTTCGAGAGGGGAAAAATCGGGTTGCAAAGACCATCCCACCTCCCGGATCTTTCGGGATTCTCCCTCCCTGCCCTGCTCGTTCCTTTTTAGTGGCATCACTTGTCTTACTCTGCTGCCTTTTGTTTCTGCGCTACAAGCAGAGAGGCCAAACCCGAACAAAGTGAACCGGACGGGGCTGTAATTCGGGCTGCCCTCATCGGGATAATTAATGGCATCCCCGCTGGAATGTGGGAACAGCCCGAAGGCTGCGCTGAGCCCCAGAACCGCGGCAGCCGCTTCAGGAATAGCTCTGCTGGTGGGACCAAGCACGGGACTGGTGTCTCCAGGTGGCTCGGTGTGCTGCTCCCCTCCTCTGCCAGGGTTCCATGGATAACAGAATCACAGAATGGATTGGGTTGGAAAAGACCTCCGAGATCAGCAAGTCCAACCCTTGGGCCAACTCCACTCCCTTTACCACATCATGGCACTCAGTGCCACGGCCAAGCTCAGCTGAAAAACCTCCAGGGATGGGGAATCCTCCCCGTCTCTGGGCAGCCCATTCCAATGCCTGAGCACTCTCTCTGCAAAGAAGGTTTTTCTCATCTCCAACTTCAATTTCCCCTGGCAGAGCTTGAGCCCGTGCCCCCTTGTCCTATTGCTGAGTGCCTGGGAGAAGAGACCAACCCCCACCTGGCCACAACTTCCCTTCAGGCAGTTCTAGACAGTGCTGAGGTCACCTCTCAGCCTCCTCTTCTCCAGCACAAACACCCCCAGCTCCCTCAGCCTCTCCCCACACCACTTGTGCTCCACTCCCTTCTCCAGCCTCCTTGCTCTTCTCTGGCCCCGCTCCAGCCCCTCAATCTCTTTCCTCAACTGAGGGGCCCAGAACTGAACACAATGAGGTCCTGGGGCAGCCGGAGCCAGGAGAGGCAGCACTGGCAGAGCGGGAAAGTCTCATCCCAGTTTGTGAGCCCTGACCGTGGGGAGAAGCCCTTGGGGGAGGATTTTGGTGGTCTGTGCACCTTCTGGTGGTCAGTCCTTTGTGCTACTCTCCTCCCTTCCAAGGACTTCCCAGCCCGCACACTGGATAACGAGCGCAGGGACTGCAGGATCATAAAGGACAGAATATCCTGTGAGTCCAGGGGAGCATTTTGGACAGGAATTCCGAGGGAAAACAGCACCGCGGATTTAACGGGACTCCTTCCTGCCGGGAAACCGCGGCTGCAGACCGAGGGTGGCACCGCCGGGGCTGAGGAACGAGGGTGGCACCACCGGGGCTGCAGATCGAGGGTGGCACCACCGGGGCTGCCGATCGAGGGTGGCACTCCCGGGCACCCCCCGAAAGTGTTGATGGGGGAGAGCCGAGGGGCACAGGGGGATAAAGAGAGACAGACAGGCAGATAAGGAACATTTCACACCAGATCATCCCCCTGAGTGCTCAATTCACTCCCGTGCCACCAGTTGCCCCAGTGGTTTCTGGACAAAAGCCTCACTTGGATGTTTCCTGTGCTTTGTTTTCACCCGGCCCTGCGCTGGGAGGGTCCGTGCCCCTTGGAGCAGATCCCTTTCATCCCTGCCCGCTCTTTCCCAGAGCATGAAGGCTCATGGGTCGAGGGCCAAGGAGGTCTGGTGGCTCAAAGGTGTCTCCAGGAGCTCCTGGGAGGATGAAGGAGGGAGGGATGAATGGAGGGGAGGCTGGCTGGGTGGATAAAAGCAGCATCATAGCGGGAGAAATGACTAAATCCACAGAGCTCCTAATGCAGGAGTGAGAAATAATCCGTTCATCTGCAGCACAGCAGCTCAGCTCCCTTTCATGACCTCAGATGCCTCCTCAGGCCGAGCCAAGTCCTCCAAGGACCGGCTTAAAGTCGACCTTACAGCCTCATGCCCAGGAAACGATGAACCAGCCCCGCGGGAAGAACAAACTCCCCCCAAAGGAACTGAGGTGGAAACAGCCTTTCCAAGGCAGCCCAAAATCCACGTGGGGCACGAGCCAGGGGTGGAAGCAGCTGGAGGAGCACAGAATTGGGATTTTTGCTGAGGGTTTTTTTCCCCTTCACGAGTGCATACAAAGCCACGATGAAACTTTAGGAGCTTTTATCCTTCTCGGCATCCTGGAGCGGAATGTCACGACTTAACGAGTTTTGCTGCATAAAGAGGAATCTCCTCGGTGTGAAACTGCCTGGAAATGTCCTCTGCAAACTCACTCTGCAGATCAAGGGCAGCCTCGCAGGTGAAAGCAAGGCGAGCACAAAGGGTTAGGCAGGGATTTTCACAAAAAAATATATATATTTTTTTGTTCTGTGCTTACCCTGCAGCCCGTCCCTCTTTCCCTGCCCATCCACGAAATTCGGCGGGAGGAACAAACCCTGATTGGAGCAGGCAGGGACAAAAGCAGCGAGCTCCCTCCTTTGTTCCCGGGATTTGCTGAGATGCCAGGCGTGATTTGGGAGCGCTGCGTCCCACCGGGAGGGGACACGGGGCTGTCTCACACTCCGCACCCACCCAAACAGCCTTACACTCCTCCCCGGGCATCCATGCAGGGGTTTGGATGTCCTGACTGACCGCTTGGAATAAACCCTGAGTGTGGAGAGTGAGGAAAGCAGGATTTCCTCCTCTAAGCATTTTAGGGGTTGAGGTTTCAGCAGCTTTTAGGGTTTATCTGCTGCATTTGGGATTCCGCGCTCCCGAATTGCTGCTGCTCTCAGAAGGTGTCAAGGAATCACGGGATCATTTAGTTTGGATAAGACCTGTAGGATCATCGAGTTAACACAGAAGCTGCCAAGGAATCATGGAATAATTAGCTTGGAAAAGACCTGTAGAATCTCTGAGTTAACACAGGAGTTGCTAAGGAATCATGGAATAATTTAGTTTGGAAAAGACCTGTAGGATCTCCGAGTTAACACAGAAGCTGCCAAGGAATCGTGGAATCATTTAGTTTGGATAAGACCTGTAGGATCATCGAGTTAACACAGAAGCTGCCAAGGAATCATGGAATAATTAGCTAGGAAAAGACCTGTAGAATCTCTGAGTTAACACAGGAGTTGCTAAGGAATCATGGAATAATTTAGTTTGGAAAAGACCTGTAGGATCTCCGAGTTAACACAGAAGCTGCCAAGGAATCGTGGAATCATTTAGTTTGGATAAGACCTGTAGGATCATCGAGTTAACACAGAAGCTGCCAAGGAATCATGGAATAATTAGCTAGGAAAAGACCTGTAGAATCTCTGAGTTAACACAGGAGTTGCTAAGGAATCATGGAATAATTTAGTTTGGAAAAGACCTGTAGGATCTCCGAGTTAACACAGAAGCTGCCAAGGAATCGTGGAATCATTTAGTTTGGATAAGACCTGTAGGATCATCGAGTTAACACAGAAGCTGCCAAGGAATCATGGAATAATTAGCTAGGAAAAGACCTGTAGAATCTCTGAGTTAACACAGGAGTTGCTAAGGAATCATGGAATAATTTAGTTTGGAAAAGACCTGTAGGATCTCCGAGTTAACACAGAAGCTGCCAAGGAATCATGGAATCATTTAGTTTGGATAAGACCTGTAGGATCATCGAGTTAACACAGAAGTTGCTAAGGAATCATGGAATCATTTTGGATAAGACCTGTAGGATCATGGACAGGGTGTCCAGAGAAGTTGTGGCTGCCCCATCCCTGGAAGTGTCCAAGGACGGGGTTTGGAACAACCAGGGATAGTGGGAGGTGTCCCCCGTGGCAAGGGGTGGAACGGGATGGGCTTTAAATTCCCTCCCAACCCAAACCATTCTGGGATTTGGGAAGAGATATTCCATCCCCTCCGCTCTGCTTCCCCAAGGACACATTTTAGGGGTGGCTCAGACCCTCCCTGAGGGCAGGGGAGGAGCGTCCCTTTCCTCCTACCTGGATGATAATGCCAGACATCCAACACCCTTTGCCTGGAGGGAAATAACCCCTTGGCCCTCCCCGGTTTCCAGCTGGATAAATAACTGCTCTGAAGAGCTGCTTTTGTGCTCACGAGCATCCTGGGGCTGGAGGAGAAGGGACTGAAACTCCGGTGGTTTCATTCCCCCAGGACATTGAGTTTGGATACAAAGCACAAGTCTGAGAGAAAACTGAGGGGAACCCCGAAACCCATCTCGTTCCACTCCTTGCCATGGGCAAGGGCACCTTCCACCAGTCCAGGCTGCTCCAAGCCCCATCCATCCTGAAATTCCTCATTCCCATCCCACATAATGCTGGATCTTACCCCCTTCCTACCCAAAATTCTTACCCCAGGGCAGTTTTTTTCCTGGGGAAGGAATCAGCAATGCAGATCTCCCTCTCCAATTTTTCTGTGACACTCTATCCCAAGGAAAATAATTAAAAAAACCACACCCACCAGTTTCTGCTTAGCCCCCAAAAATATCAGAGAACTTTATTTGCTGCCTGTCCTTTTTATTTCTTTGTTGGCTTTTGGGTTGGTTTTTTGTTGTTGTTTTTTGTTGGGTTTTTTTTTCTCCCTGAAAGGAGCTACTCCATGGCCAGAGGGGGAAAATCCAGCTCTGCAGAGTATTTTTGCAGCCACTTTACTCAGCTGGAGTCTGATTTAGGGGAAAAAAAATGCACCAGGAAAATGCAGGAAGTCAGATCTCAGCTGCTGATCCTCACCTGGGCAATGCAGCCCTCGAGGCAGCCCCAAATTCCCTCTGTAGCAACAGCTGAAGGAAAGCAAAGCCTCAAGGCTGGAAGGACAAGGCTTTTCCAGGGATAGCTGGAAGGGGACAGGGCTGGAGTCCCTCTGGAGCCGGGCTGGGAGAGCTCAGGAGGGTCACCTGGAGAAGGGAAGGCTCCGGGGAGACCTGAGAGCCCCTTCCAGAGCTTAAAGAGCCTCCAGGAGAGCTGGAGAGGGACTGGGACAAGGGATGGAGGGACAGGACACAGGGAATGGCTTCCCACTGCCAGAGGGCAGGGTGGGGTGGGATACTGGGAAGGAATTGTTGGCTGTGAGGGTGGGCAGGCCCTGGCACAGGTTGCCCAGAGGGTGCCCCATCCCTGGAAGTGTCCAAGGCCAGCCTGGAACAACCTGGGCTGGTGGAAGGTGTCCCTGTCCATGGCAGAGGGTGGGATGAGATGAGCTTTAAGGTCTCATCCAAACAATCCTGGAATTCCATGATTCTGGAGCCCCTCCACTCTGAGAAAGCTGAGGGGGTTCACCTGGAGAAGGGAAAGCTCCAGGGAGACCTGAGAGCCCCTTCCAGGGCCTAAAGGGGGTCCAGGAGAGCTGGAGAGGGTTCTGGGACAAGAGATGGAGGGACAGGACACAGGGAATGGCTTCCCACTGCCAGAGGGTTAGATGGGATGTTGGGAAGGAATTGTTGGCTGGGAGGGTGGGCAGGCCCTGGCACAGGTTGGGCAGAGAAGCTGTGGCTGCCCCATCCCTGGAAGCAATTTAAATTGAGGGAATTAATTAATTAGTGTCAGGCACACGCAGCCCCTTCACCAAATGGGAATGCTCCAGGGAATTTAGGCTTAGCAGGGCCTTTTTTAATTTTTGCTCTCTTTTCAGAGATGAATATTTCTCAGGGGTTTGTTCTCCCCCAGCAGTCTGGGAGAATAAAGCAAGAAACACAGACAGTGTCACCACTGGCTCTTACTGTATTTTATATTCTTCTATTGGAAGAGAGGTCATGGATTATTAAGTTTTGCTTTCCTTATTAAAAAAAAAGCAGTATTTTTTAATCTTATGGTTATGGAGCTGGTTGCAGAATTGGGAGGTAAAAGCCTCAAATGGGAATAAAGTTGCCAGGTTGGACAGGGCTTGGAGCAACCTGGGCTGGTGGGAGGTGTCCCTACCCATGGGACAGGAGTTGGAATAAGATGAACTTTAATGTCCCTCCCACCCCAAACCATCCTGGGATTCTGTTATTCTCTGAAGATGTTCCCAAGCCTCTGGGATCTGGGGAATTTGCACTTTGCTTGGAATCTTGCAGGCACAGTGGTGTTGAGACACAGATATTCTGCTGGCGGGATTTCAGGTGCTGCTGCTGGACATTCCCTGCCTGCCAATCCAGAGGTAAAAGCTGTAATTCAATCCAGTAGGCTCCAGGGCATGGAATTAAGGGCAGAAATGGGGCTGGAGCTGCGTGTTCACATCCCCAGGCTGGAATTACAGCCACGCTCATCCCAGGGAGGGAAGGCAGGAGAGGTGGGACAACATCAGCCTTGGCAGTGTCACCACCACAGGGAAGATTTTGAAGGAATCTGAGCTAAAACCTGCCCTCTTTCGGCCTTCTGTATTTTTCCCAAGTTCCTCTCGCCGGCTGAGGAGTGGATCAGGAGCTGGGGCAGGAATTCCTTACTGACTATCCAGCACTTCACCACCCTGGGTGCCAGGCAAGGGATAGGCACAGGACCTGTGAAGTATCTTCTCCTGCTTGAGCTCCCCAGGTGGGACCTGTGGGCACAGGAGTGTCTTTGTGGCAGGGATTAACCCGGATCACCTCCATCCTGGAGCAGTGCCCAGCCACCAAACCATCCTTTCCTGGGCTATGCCAGGGGCAGGGCACAGCCTGGCAGCCAAAGCAGCACGTGGCATTTGTCAGCTGCTTGTCCCTGCCCCAGGACAGCCAAAATCCGTGGGTTTGTGTGGATAACCAACCACTGGGATTCAGCAAAACAGGCAAAAGCTGCTTTCTGGGGCCACCTGGTGATGGCCCAGAAACGAGCCGTGCTTTTTGGATTTTGGGGAGTCAAAGGAGCCCCTCAGGGCTGGCAGCCTGTTAAAACTGATGGGCCAGGTCCTCACCCTCATGTTTATTCACTGCCAAAAATAACCAAACAAGTGCTCCACCTGCCCTGGCACCATCACTGCAGGAGGAAGGTGTAAAATATAAGCAAAAACAAACAAACAAACAAAAGAAACAAAAAAAAGCAAAAAAAGCCCCCTCCCACACACAAAAAAAGAGAATACTATAGAGACTAGTTGGCATTTCATGGATTCTCAGGTAGACCTTGATTTATAGTCACGTAAATTAACAACACCGAGATTTAACACTAGTAGAACTTTTGCACTAAATAATAATAGCAGAAGACATTGAAAGCTTCCTATTCCCTTGCAACTGGAGCTATAGAACATCAAGCTGAATTTGTAGAAAATGGATCTAACAACGAAGAGTGAAGAGTAAAATAAAAAGTAAGAATGGACTGGAAACTCTTTAAGAAAGCAAAGTAAAACTAGCCTTGCATTAGGAAAAAAAATCCCGCCAAAATACCGTTTTCTGTTACAGCTTTTACATTAATATTTACAACATACCCGTTACCTGTTTCTTCAACTTTTCAATTTCTTCTTTCAAACTTTTAATTTCTAAATCTTTGCTCGCTGTTATTGGACCATCCACCGTTGAATACTGCAAAGCCTGGACTGTCTGGGTGGACTCCAGAAGAAGATGGAAGAGAGAGGGATAAATTACACATCTGACATCTGAGGAGGTCAAAGAAATACTACTGATAAATTAAGACATGTCAAAACCCCTGCACCGAGGATTCTACCATTTGTAACTTCCAGCTATTTAGTGCCAATTTTCCAGTAATTGTCAGCTACATAAAGTTCTTATAGGTTTTAAGAATGAAATCTTTATGCCATAGTAACCAAGGCACGATGAGAACAACGTTAGTATGTTATAAGAAGTTGTATAGATGGGCATATTTCAGGCATGAAGAGTATCAGAAGTTTGATTTGTCAACAAAAATAATGCGGGTAATACTTTTCTGCTAGAAAGCATTCCAGGAGGTATATTTACTTTTTTCCACAGTATGAACAGTGACTTACCAAGCACTGCCCCCTCCTGTACCATCCCTCCCCATGCCAGGCTGAGCCTCCTCCACGTTGGCATCATTGCCTGGGACAGGCTGTGCTTCCAGGCTCCCCTCATTTAATTCAGGTTCTGGATGCCTTTATTCATATTTTCGGGCTGTAAAACCAAAAGAACAATAAAACAGAATAAAAGCAGAGGAAAATTGATGTGAGTTGATCCAGGTCTGGGGGATTTTTGGCTGCAGAGAAAGGTAGCAGCTTTATCATCCTAATTGTAGCTCCCTGGTAGCCACAATTAGAGCGGAAATCAGGAAGGATTTAACAGAATCCCAGAGTGGTTTGGGTAGGAAGGAATCTTCAAACTCATTTTGTGCCACCCCCTGCCGTGGGCAGGGACACGTCTCACTGTCCCAGGTTGCTCCAGGCTGGCCTGGGACACTTCCAGAGATGGGGCAGCCACAGCTTCTCTGGGACAACCTGGTTTTGAGCCCAATTCAGGCTGTGTTTCCCCCGTGGCTTTGGCATACTTTTGCTGCCAAGAGGAGGCAGGGACTGAGCCCAGTGTGCCCAGTAAGGTCCCCACCAGTGGGAGCGATGGTCACCCCCTGCCAGCCCAGTCTGTGCCCACCCCTGCAGGACACTGTCCCCTGGGCTCACTGTCCCTCAGAGATTAACCCAGCACAGGCTTTTGAGAAGAGGAAAAGGGGTAAAGCACCCCAATCCTCCTCCTCAGAGTGCCCTGCTGGGTGGCACAAGGGGCATTTCCATTGCAGAACCTGAGGTTGAAAGGATGAGGGCAAAAACATCCCCACATCGAGCCCATGCCACAGCAAGCACAGAATTGCCTGGGATTGCCAGCATTCCACCTCGGTGGCGCTGCTGTCCTTTGGCTCCCGTGTCGCTAGAGGGAAGCGTCGGACCGTGGGATGGAGCTGGACCCGGCGGTGTCCCCGCTGTCCCCCGCCCGGGGGGTGGCACCCCGGGCTGCCCCTCCGCGCAGGGCACGTCCAGCTGCAAAGGTCGCGGCCACCACTCGCTTTCCTGGCTCATTTTAGGAATTACATCTCGTTCCAGATCTTTATGAATGGTCTGGATGGTGGAGCAGGTCAATTATTGGATGTCCCATCCCTGGAAGTGTCCCAGACCAGGTTGGATGGGGCTTAGAGCAACCTGGGATAGTGGGAGGTGTCCCAGGCCAGGTTGGACAGGGCTTGGAGCAACCTGGGATAGTGGGAGGTGTCCCAGGCCAGCTTGGATGGGGATTGGAGCAACCTGGGATAGTGGGAGGTGTCCCAGGCCAGGCTGGACGGGGCTTAGAGGAACCTGGGATAGTGGGAGGTGTCCCAGGCCAGGTTGGACAGGGCTTGGAGCAGCCTGGGATAGTGGGAGGTGTCCCTGGACTAGATGATCTGGGAGGTCCCTTCCCACCTCAGCCAGGCTGGAATTGGATGATTCCCGAGTGTTCCAGCAGAGGGAACAACCCCCTTGTGTCTCTGCTGCTCTTCCTGCAGCTTTAGAGCCATTGCCGGCACACATCCCCGATCCCAAGAGGGTCAAAAAGAGTTCACCTGGATCCCTGATCCCAAGAGGGTCAAAAAGAGTTCACCTGGAAGCTGCTGCATCCCTGGCCACCAAACCCAAGAAGAGGAGAAAAACCCAAGTTAAAATTTTCTGCCATTAAATGATACCTTAAATAAACTTCTCTCCCCTTTTTATACATTCAGGTCTGGTGGAAGTTTTCCTTTAGACTGGGGATGCAGGAGAAGCAATTTAAATTGAGGGAAT
>VWZD01009388.1:9387-57078 GCA_013396695.1 Sakesphorus luctuosus
AGACACTGGCAACACCGGTTGATGATCACTTCCCTTAATCTAAACTGAAATTTGCTTAACGACAAAAAACCCCTGCAACTTTTGAAATATTTACAGTTCCACTGGAGATATATACACAGAATTTCAACCAAATTAGTTCCTGCAGTTTAAGAAGCAGCAACATCAGGTGTATCAACTGCATATATTTGTGATCCTTATCACATATAGTTGTGAAGTAAACTGCCCCTCCATATATTGCTTTACATTGTCTGTCTTATCTGCCATCACTTGCTGGGCACTTCAAGCAGGATTGTTGATACAGACAGGAACATGTAAGAATAAACATTTCTTTCTTTTTACTTTTTTTTTTTTAGCTCAAACGTAGTTCCTTCTACTACTTCCCACTTTTCTGCAACAGCATTTCTAGGATAATCATATGAGAAACATTTAAAGCAACCAAGACTAACCTATTTCAGTGGTAAAAAAAAGAAGAAACAGTCATACATATAGGATTTTATATGTTCAGAGAATGTGTTTCTATTGGCATAAATAAATCAGAGAACATATGAATTCTCTTAGATGGTAGCCTAGCTCTTTCAATTACACTGAATTCTCAGTATTTTCCTGCTATTACTAAGGCATATAATATAGTCTCTGGATGAAGGTAGCAGTTTTAAAGTCTAGCTGCAATGTACTATTCGTCAAGTACACTGCTAAAAACTGCTTGGACCCAGCACTGTCTTTTAGTCATACAGGAAAAAAAGCAATACGCAATGGAGATAGAAAGAACATTTCCATTAGTTTTACTTACAGTAATCTTTTGACAAATGGTTCCTATTTTTCAAATTTACACAGCATAACACTTTAAAAACACCTTTCTTATCTGCTTTAAAGATAATATTTTGCATTTATTTTATCTGTGACAATGATAGTTAATCAATTTTGGCTTCAAGTTTTTCATACTACAGCAGTGCAGGGAAATTGTGAAGACTGTGATTGTTTATTATGTATTAAAATTCTTTTAAGTATTCGCACAAGTTTTTAAATATCAGGAATTAAACTGGATTAACTGCTGGACCTTCAACACTTCTTTCTTACAAGTCAAAATCACTTATACAATGTTGTTTTAATTTTATAACAATGAGTAATGCTTCTTGCAAGAAAATATCTGTGTAGATCCTTCAAGACAAACAGAAATCATACCGGCTCGGAAGAAATAGACCGATCAATGTTCATTTACAAAGACCTTGCCGGATTCTGCAGCAGCATCATATTCCACACTGTGATACATGTCCCTCACAAGCTTGAGTAGAAGAAGTAGTAGGCTATTATTACCAATCCCTTGGGATAATTATTGCTATGATACAAATATCCAGGAACTAGTTAAACAAGAAATACACTGTGCCTTTAAAAGAAATCTGTTCTTAAGATTTTCATAATGAAAAAATTAAAACTAATTGTCAGAAATTTCTGTTGAAAAATCTTTAATGATTAAGAATATTGGCAAAAAGAACAACAGGAAAAATATGGCAGGGAAAATCAAATTCATTAGCTTAACCTGTCTGGGAAGCTGGAAGAGGTTACAACAAGCTAAAGGAAGATATCCAAATGCACAAATGTAACCTGCTGGAACTGAAACTAATTCTGTCTGAATTTTGTAGATTTAGAGCAAACAAATCTATGAACTCCAGTGTCTTTAGCCTGAAGTGTTTCACTTTACCACAGTTTACATTTAAATAGACATACCTTTGCAAATTGTTTCTATTTGCAATATTAAGTAAGGAACTTCAGAAACCCTTTAAAATCATGTTTCTCCCCTAAATGTTTCAACTATTTGCAGCCTTAATTAACACAGCACTGTTCAGAATAGTAATCCAGAGTAACGTGTTAGGACATTGGGTACAGGTTTGCTCTTTAACCACACCTCATTGCCAGAGGTAACAGAATCTGGATGGAGCAAGCAAGTGCACAGGGCTGAGCTCCTGCTCTCTTGCAAGCTGTATAGGAGAGTAGATCAGAGAAGCTGACAGAAAGAATATATTTTTTTATTTTCCTTAAGTAATCTGGAATTTGAGTTCAAATTTGACCTCTAAAAATCAGCATTATCAATATGTGGACAGAGATCTAGACTCTAACAGCCCATGTTAAACATAATGGAATCTCTTCAGACTTTTTCGAGGTTTTCTTTTAGCACAACAGAGTGGTTCATCAGCTAGCAATTAAATATATGTTATAAAATCACAATGTATAAGCAGACTTTAACTTAGTAATTTGATGAAGTAGTTTTTCCCTCCCTTCTGCATGCTTGCAGCCTGGTATCCATCCACTCTTAATGAAGGCTGTGATTCTACAAATGGAGAGAGAACACCCAAGTAGGTGAGTTTTCTGTAGGTGCTCAGCTGAATCTTCACCTCTGAGTGTAAAAATTGATCTTCTGTCTACCACAGTAGAAACTTGTGGGAGACAATTTCTTGCAGCTTCCCCTGTGTTGATTGCTGTTTGCTTATCTCTAGCGACAGATAAAGCATTGCTGCCAACAGATTCTGTCAGCTTACATATCAAAGTGTGTGGAGGTTCAGGAGAACTTCAGTGTGTAATTGTGCAGATTTATAGCTTTTTTTTTACCCCAACAGATTTCAAACTTCATCTGCCACTGAGATAAAATAACAAAAAATGCTCTCAGAGCATTTTTCAGCTGAGAATCTCACATGGCTATTATATATCAGAGTAAGCATTAAGCACAATGCTTTAAATTATGCTTAACATGTATGTTAACATATTACCTGAAAAACCAGAAAAACTCTACTGTAAATACTAGAAATTGTAATGGTATTATTGTAATACAATTTGACACATATTAAAATTAAGAAAAATATATAAGAATCATGCTGCCTGAAAATGTTATGTACATGAAAATGTTGCTGAGACCAGACCTGACAATTTGGTTAAATGCCCTACTTAGTTGTGTTTAGAGACATCTTAAATAGAATTAATTTACCTTCTTTAAAGATGTTGCTAGTTAACTAGTCACATTGTTCTTCAGTTCTTTGGCGCCATTGACCAGAACTTGAGTTTCTAAAGCCTCACTGGTTATCTCCAAGCCTCTTCCCCCTGCAGAAAGTCTCTTCTATGACATTTTCTCACACTATTCCTGAAACCTCATCTATTTGGAATTGTTCGGTTTTACCCTCTCCACAGAAAGACCATCAGAGTACAGCACCCTACTGAACTGAAACTAAATTACTGGGATAAGTAGAACAAGAAAATGACTGCAGAGGCAATAGAGCTGAATGATCAGGTAAATAAGTAAATATACACAATGCCAATTCCAGCAGCTGAGGTTCCCCACAGATTCTGTAGCAATCTGATCTGTACGTGGTTATGTGCCTCCTTCAACAACTCATGGAAAGATCCCATGCCAGAGGATTATGCCATATGCAGTCTATACATGTTCTGTAGGAAATGTCTGAAGCAGCTGATAGCACAAAACAGAGCTATTACATTATGGTAACTTGAAATGTCAATTTTTTTTCTTCTCTGTTACATACAGGAAAAAAACATAAATGCAAAATACAACTACTCCTTTGTAGCTTTTATATAACAACAGCCACAAACTTTTATTACCTTCATGAGAAATTTCTTTCCAAGGATTAGGTGGATACATGAAAGCAGCATTCTGGATTTGGTCATGTATGTCTTCATCTTCATTGAATGGAAAGGTTCCACTGAGGCTTACATAAATGATGACACCCACTGACCACATATCCAGAGATCTGTTATAGCCTTTGTTCCTCAGCACCTCTGGAGCAAGGTAGGCTGGTGTGCCTACAACTGAACGCCTAAATGATTTCTCTCCAATGATTCGGGCAAAGCCAAAATCACAAAGTTTTACCTGTTTGATGAAAAATGCCATAGTAAGACATAAATTATTTTTATTACTACATACATGGTTGAGGAACTTTTATCATGGTTTAGGTGCAAAATGCATCTCTACTGTTTCTTCAAGGACACTTTTTTAAAAAAACTTCTCTTAGAGAGCAGTATCTTATTCCACTGAGACATTTAGCTGCTTGAAAATTCTCACTTAAAAATTCAGTATAGATCCTTCCCTTCCAATTATTGGTATTGACATTATTTACAAATTATCAATAGTACTCATTTTGAATATGGGCAGTTTAAGGAGATTATAGATGAACTCTGCAGATCAAAGGTAAGAGAAGCCGATAGAAATACCTTTTAGTGAGAAACATGACCGGTCAGAAAGTGTATTTAAATATCCTGCAATCTACCTGGCATTTAAATTCATAAAATTAAAGAAGCAGCTTTTGTTCTTCATTAACTCTACCCTAACTTTCAGAAAAATAACTTTGTTTTTGGAGCAAATCAACCAGCTAAGTCATTTTGCTGTAATGGTGAGCAAAATAGAAACAATCATAAAGGTAGCTATGTCACACTGAATCTCTAGTTGAATATTTTAGGCAAATGACAAAAGGCAAGGATTTTCCAACATGATTTCTTTGTAAAGTGTTTTGAAAAAGTGCACTTTTATCTAATCTAAAAATTCTGTGTAGACAGGTCACTAATCACTTTCTTGTTTATACAAAAACATTGCTAACACTAATTTGAATAATTTATCTTAAGAAAGGGCATTTTTTACTTGCCTGTGGGAAAGGATCAGCTGATGCCAATAACACATTTTCTGGTTTGAGGTCACAATGAACAATGTTTTTGAAATGAAGATGTCTTAAAGCAACAAGAATCTGTGAATAAACAAATCAAATTGTCTTTGTTTGTTTTACATTGTTTGAACAGTATCAGAGACCAGAGAAACAAGGACTTGTGTGAAGAAAAACATTTCAACAAGAATGTATCTTTTACAAGAATGTCAACAATGAAAAGAAAAATGCAACAAAAGCTAAAATGTCAGCTATTATTTGCTGTCCTCAAGTTTTCACCACGTTCAACTGCATGGAATATGACTAATTCCTCTCCAAAGAGTTTACATGATAAACATTTTTTTAAAACTGGGTGTTAAGTATTTGTTTACTTCTTTTGTTCATGAAATCTTCAAATGTAGAAACATTTCCAGAATGACCTTCCACATCTAAATTCAACTAACAAAAATTCACAGAAATATATGATCCAATTTAAGTGTTTTCTTGAGGAGAGAAAGAATAAAGAGCCTTGTATGTATTTCTATTCTGTTACATACACAAGAATACGGCAACAGAGTGTAACAGATACCCAGATATCTTTTTTGGTGGCTGTAATTCCATTCCTTATGTTTAGTCAGGGGCTGGAAGAATTTGCCACTAAATTAGAGCAGGTAATGGTGAGGAGGCTGCATGAACCTGGGGATAAAAGAAACCAAATTCTAGAGCAGGTGTCATGCCCATGGAAGCCTGGAAACTAGGAAACCAGTTAAGTGCTACCCCAAATAATAACCTTACAATAATAAACACCGTAACACTGTTGTTCCTGCTCCATTCTTTTTCCTGACTGCTGAAACATGGGCTGTTCTGACTCTCCCTGCTCAACTGTGTATCTAAATTTAAACTGGTATTATGGACAGCTAAGGAAGCAATATAACAACATGACAACAGGAACCCCCAAAAAAATACAGAACAAATTGTTAACAAAAGTCATAAAGGAAGCCAGACTCATATAATCACACGTAGCACTGAGATCCAATCTTGGCACAGAAAGCAGATGTACCAGTGCACAGTACAAACTGCAATGGTTAGGTATGGGGCAGTTCAAGAGGCTTAAATTTCTTTTGTACAGTTTGCTTTTAGTGCTTTCCATCCTTTTCTTGTGCTTAATTCTTCAAGCATATGAGAAAATGTAGCTTGATGTCCCTTCCATCCAGCAGCCAATAGCTGTACATGTGTCTAGCTCTAGGTCCTCTTAAGGGTTTACTACCTAACAGATAATGTGCAGAAATGTACAGAAAGCTGTTTTACCATCCCTAATATTACAACTGAGGCTTTCATAAGCCAGACAGTTAAATTATATCAAAAGCAAAAAATAAGAAACAGTGATAATAATTGACCTCAAATTTCCTTCTAGGTCTGTAATTAATTTCTTACCTGAGTAATTAAAAACTTTGTTATTCTCTCTGGCAACCTGCCCTTTTCACTTGACAAGATCATCTCCAGCATGTCTCCATGGAGTTTTTCCATAACAACAAAGACTCTTTCTGGCGTCTCAAACATACACTCCAGATTTACAACCCCAGGATGATGAAGATTCTGTTAAAGATAAATAAAGCAGTAGATTTCCCAGTATGATCACTAGCTTTTATCATTACAGAGACAGAGTTCAGATCCCAATCTAAATCAGACAATGTTTCAGTATGTCATAATTTAAACTGTGTGCCTAACCTGTAGGCATCTGGCACAAAATTTCTAGTGACAGCATGGGAGAATGTTAAACTAATTTGAAGTTCATACATACATACATTTCCCTTATTGTGCCTTGTGCTTAAAACTGCAGGTATCTTAACCCCTAACGTGACACTGCCAGTACATTTGTTCTTGGTCATTTATGCAGATTAAGCAGCAAAAATACCAGTATTTTAGCAAAACTACCAGTGATTATCAATTAAAATAATTATATTATGTGTTCCTTATGGAAATACATAATGGAGTTAATAAAGTAAAAAATAAAAGAAAAAATACCTGTAAAATTGCAACTTCATTACGAAGTTGACTTTCCTGTTTAGTTGGAAATCTTAGTTTATCAATTATTTTAATGGCAACATCTCTTCCAGTTTTGCGATGTTTTCCTGCATGAATAGAACAAAAGGTCTCTATCAATTAACATGATTAAATATGAAACGTGTTGCCCTTTCATGGGCTGTACAAATGGACACAACCAAGTCATTCTTAGAGCAAGTCGGCAGCTAATTCACTAAAAGTTTTCTGTCATTTCTCTTCTTTTTTACCGTTTGACAACAGAACATTTCCTATTGTTGCCTGAGAAAGCCATTTAAACATGTAAGAAACATATGGAGAGTCATCTCTGCACTTCAACAATATAGATGCAAAGTTAATTTTCTCATATATACATCAGCTGAAGCTGCATTCTCTCCAACTGGACAGTTTTTGGCTTAGTCCTTCACTGATAGTTCCAGACCTAGTAAATAATGAACTAAGTGACAAGCCTTTAGGCATGTAAGTGCACATCCCCCATTTATCAGAGAGTCAGAGATTCTTCAATGAGAAATTTGTTAGTTCTCACTTAATAGTGTCTCAAACAACAGCTGTACCTAAATATACACCCAAAAACTGCTGGAAAAAGGAGGAAAAAGAGAGGAGAAATTAATTAATAAGAAAAGCAATAAAGAAACAGTTCTAACAAGTTACTGAAAAACAATGAAAAATACCTCACTAGAACATGTCAAGAAAAGCAGACAGAAGAATAATTTTTCTTTTTCATCCATTATAGCTCTGAAAAAGAGCAGCTTTCTGCACTTCACTGTTTTCTTTATTAGAACTTACAGAGAATAGGAAGCTATTGATATACACTGACCCAGTGCTGGGTAGTAAACTTCAAACTACAAAAAGACTTCATCAACATAAGACATTGTTTAATATATACTGCTTATATAAAATAACCGACAGCTAATTTCTGTAACAAAACTTTTCAGACTCCAAATACTTTCACCATTACAGAAAATGTCTATCTTAAGCACAATTGTACAACACATCAAAGCCTTACCTCCATAAACAATTCCAAACTGTCCTGATCCCAATACCTCATCTGGGAAGATTTGGTATACAGTGCTAATATCCTGTTTATATAAACATAACAAATATTAAGCTCTGAGGATATGGGAACAAAATTTGTATTTAATTTGCTTTTTCTAGTGGGAAGTAGCATACATTTACTAGAGTACATTTCAAAATATATTATCTGCCAAAAATATTCAGTGAGTTTTCTTACAAGCTACATTAACTGTAATTGCTGCAAAAGCTGACAAATCTTCAACAGGTTCAGTGAGAGGGGTAAAATATTCCATTTGTGCCAGAGAGGAAGTCTCATGTCTCACTAATTCTTAGTGCCTTAACACAGGTTAATGCACAAGCTGTTAGCAGATTCATTTGGGACACTCAAACAAACCTCAAATACTACAGCTCAGTTTGATTTTCCTGATATTTAACCAGCAGCATATTCAATGAAGAGTAAAACAATACCTAGGAGTTGATGATAAAGGCTATGTTACTACTTCTTAGGAAAAAATGGACACATCCCTAGCAGGCAACCTTTTTCTGACAACCGCCAGAGCTGTCCCAAAGCTTCAGTTGGCTGCAGGGAATATCTATTTTTTAGCTCTGCCCATGAGACAGAGAACAAGCAGTGTGAATGTTTCCTTGACCGCATGTCCAGTGTCTAACCATCCTAGTATACAAGAAATGCAGAATTCTTTATGTACGTGTAACCACATACACTAACTCTTCCTTTGGATAGAGTTTCACCTTCATAAAACAGAGAGAATCTGATCTCTCAAAGATGACAGGAAATGGTATATTTATCAAAGCTTGTGGTCAGCTTTACAAAGTCCAGTTGAAAAATTCCATGAACTAATAATTCCTATATACCTTGCTTCTTCACTTGCTAATTAGCATCCTGCAACAATCCGTATTTAAGTCTGTGTTCTGTGAAATTACCCATAGGTAATTCTTGCAACACAAGAAAAGGTGCCATGAAGATGACTTTTGTCAAAAGTTAGCAGAGCTAATTGTTAATTTCTACAAAGTAAGTGAGAAATGGCTGATGGAAACTCCTATAACATTCGTCTTTGCAAAACAGATCAATGACTGCAAGCTTAATCATAGCGTGTCTAGCACCAGCATCCAGAGAACACTCACCACATTTTCTTGAACTTGGCAGTTTGACACAGAAATACTGATGGATACATCCCCTGGGGAAGAAAGTAAAATACACTTCAGATTGCTGTGCTTTTAGTTCAAACATGTAGTAATAGAAAATGACATTCACATTACATCAATATCTACTGACAGCTCTAGAAATTGTACCAATTAAGTCTGCTTGTTCATCTACCAGCTAATATGAAAATACGCCAGCCCACAAATACGTGACTTGAACAACAGTTTTGCAGTGTATGGAAAAACCCCAAAATTATACATTTTGTAATTAATTTTTTAATACTAGAATCTCATAATTCCCATTTATAAGATTCTTACTGCTTTTTCCATTCTATTTTGAGGCTTTGTGCCTCATACAAGTAACAATGCAACTAGAGTTAGCTGCTTTTATTTATTGGATTTAATTATAACTTTTATTTATAGAGTCACCTACAATGTATTTGGTGCTATTTTGATAAAGGCAAATACACATGTAAATTAGACTGCATACTGTTACAAGCAATACACGTTTCAACTGGCTTAACACACATTATTAAAACACATAATGGAAACAAAGTCTTGCACTTGCACTTAAATATAAAAACATCAGATGCAGCCTCTACCAGTTCAGAGCTTAGGATGTTGTCATAAGCATTTCGAACCGCCAGTGTACTGAGGGTTCAGTAAAAATTGAGAATATGTCTACTGCTAAATGTATTGCACAAAGACAACACTCAGGGAGGAAAGAATGCTTCTTTAGAGCATTGACACTTCTATCTCCTACTTTTGCTCAGAATTCTGTTCATGCTGACTTTCATTTTCTTGGTAAAAATTTCAGCCTCATCAAAACCAGTGTCCCCTACCATAAAGCCTGTATTACACACTGAAGACACTTGCTACTACCTATCAGCACCTATCCTAGTTGCACTAAGTAGCATGAATAACTTCTGCTTCATGTGGCTTATTCCCTTTCCTTACCAAAAGAATATTTTGAAATGGAATGTTTCAGTTACCTAGAGGCTTTTTATCACTGACAATTCCTTTTCAAATGTCTGTACTGCTGTGTTTACATGAAAAAAGCATGGACGAAGACATGGCCAAGTCTCTCACTTTGAGCAATAAAAGACAGAATGTTGATATCATTCTCACTCTCCACGGGAAATTGTTCTAAAGGTCTCAAACAACCTTAATTTTTGCACATAAAACCCAAAGATAACTATTAACTTTTAAAAATATTTTTCCAGCTTCC
Source organism: Sakesphorus luctuosus (assembly GCA_013396695.1). Lineage (NCBI taxonomy): Eukaryota > Metazoa > Chordata > Aves > Passeriformes > Thamnophilidae > Sakesphorus > Sakesphorus luctuosus. Next base: position 19,486 of record VWZD01009388.1, read on the forward strand.
TAAGAGGGAGCGAAGGCAGCCATCCTGCCCAGCCCAGCATTTTAGGTGACTCGTTTAGCTATGCTGGGCTCAAACCAGGGGCACTTGGCAACTAGTGTGACAGAATTTGACACTAGTTTATGTCAAGAAAGCAAAGGACATTGCTGATCTTGTCTGATATGTAAGCTGTTGTGCCTGGAGATGCAATGCCACAGTCTGTTTTATTACTTGGTTTCTGAAGGGCTTGTGGTCTCATTAGCATTTTGTGCTGCATTAATAGCATCCAGCTGTCAAGTGCTAAAGCGGGTGTACATTGCAAAAAAAGGTCTAGTCCAAATTGTGCAGACATATCCAAATCTGCTTTACACTGACTAGTCTGAGTAGAAGCAACAGAGCAGCCACAGCGGCACATGCCGTGCAGTGAGGAACTGTTTGCTCTGTGCTACTTTGTTATCAGTACCCAAGCTAGATTTAAACAATTTTCCTGTTTGGTTTACATAAATTGTCATCTTTTCCAGAGAATTACTCAAAGGTAAGTAAGTTGGAGGCAAAGATATATTCAGTCCCTTTGGTCCTAGGTAACACATGTGCCTTGTTCTGCTTAGAACAGCTGTTCTTTCAGCTCTTTTCATCTCAGCATGGGACAATGTTTGAGGCAGTTGTACAGCCAAATGTAATGAAAGGGAGCATATCATCTATGTTCCAGTGACCTAAAGAGTGAAGAGCTGCTCTTGCAGATAGCTAGAAATATAAATTAGAGTCAGGATAGGAAAATAAACGTATCAATTCCAAACTGAGGCTCAGAAAACTTCCTCCCTCTGTACAAGGAGACCATTTCTCACATCAGCAATACAAATTTGAACGAGATGCCTGACTAATATGATAACTATTTTCTCACTAAAAAATCTGCATCTTGTATATTAATAGAGCTATCCTACTATAAACTGAAAACACATGGATGAGAAACTGGGGCATTTAAAATAACATGCAGACAAGTGATAAGCCACAACAGAATAGCCTTTACCAGCTGCAAAATACATCCTTTCAGTGTGTGCAGAAGACTGAGCAATGTCATTTGTGATGTGACTCTATTTATCTGAAATGGAGGAAATGAATAAACTTACTGTGCTGGCTGGGTCCTGACCCAGTCGATGCCCCCTTAGGGATGACAGGCATCAGGGCATGCTGTATTGCCATCTCCCACATTCGTGCCACGTCAATGCCAATACCGCTGCTGATAACACTGTTATTAAGGGGAACACTTGAGAGGTTTTCTATGTTTTCTCCAACATAATAGACTATATTTGCTGTGCTTATTTCAAAACAATGAGGATTAGCTCCTTGAGGCAGCAAAGTGAAAGTTTTTGCAGGTTCCAGAGACAAAATTTCAGACAACGGGATTTCCTACAATGAAAGAAGTATTTTACTTTCTGTGTAAAGATTTTCAACATATAAAACTAAAGCATGAACTTTATTTAACTAATTTGTGACATTAGCTGTTGCTTTTTACTACATGCTGCTTATACAAATAAAAAAGGCCTGAAACTGTGACACGGAGGACTGTGGATGACAAAATACTAAATGTTTCTTTCCAAGACTAAGCAGAACTTTAGTTATTTAATTCAACTTATCAAAGAGAGTTTTGAGGTTCCTTCATTAAAAAAAGCAAAATCATCCAGGTATCAACAGAACTCCATTAAAAATTAAACCCTTGCTGACCTGTAGTATGAAAACTTTCCATTTCCGCAACATGTGTTTTACAGGTCCTTGCTAGCTGGTATCTTTCTGATCAGAGATTTGTTTGCGAAAAGCAAAACACACATACGCAGCTTAAATAATAATAAAAAATGCCATAGATAGAAGTTATATCACTAGTGTATTTTATGAGTATCAATTTAGCAAATTAGTCTTTATATTCTTCTGGTATAAAAAGAGATGGAAAAATATTCCTTACTTTGTAATATTTGCTTCCAGTATCATTTTGAAAAAGTGTAATGCATTTGCTGTCCAGTCGCCAGTAGTGTCGCTTCCTCTACAATGAAAAACAAGTGAAAAATAGTTCTAGCGTTTTCCAAGTAAATTAATGAAATGTTCATTTCTCAAAAGCCCCGCTGCCAAACCGTTTCACTTCAGTTTGAAGAGATGTAACGTGAATGATAAAGAGTCATTTGCGATGACAAAATTTTAATGAAGAATTTTTAACTGAATTTAGGATTTACAAGGCCGTGCTCTGTTCTTTCAGTAATAGCTCTGTTCAAATTGTACAAATTTTAAAAATTTAAAATGTCATTTCAATGTCTGCATTATATTCAGCACAATTTGCTACCAGTATGCTTCTAAAATAATTAGAATTTCTTTTTGTATCACTTATAACACCCCAGGTCATTTTCAAAGGTCATATATGGAAGGCTTTATTCCTGTTTTAGGAGGTTGGAATGTAAGTAACTTTTTTCTATGCTAAATCTACTTTACAAAAGTCTCAGGTCAACTAGCAGTAAGGTATCTGGGAGACTGCAGCTGGAAGGTAAAGCTACTTTACAGAACCCCTAATGCATTAACATTATATTTTACTTCCTTCAGAATGTCTTTACATTTGGCTTCCTATGATAATGTAATGGATATATTCAGATGGTTTTTGTATGTTTTAACTGTCTCCTGCTCTTGCAAGCTGTGCCAGTCCTTAGTTACGACAAGTCACGACCTTACAAATCACAAAAACTGCAAAAAATGCCTCACGAGTGCCTGTAAATTATCAAAGTATTGTCAGAATTGATTCTGTACTATTATACCATATTTACAGTAAGACAAGTCTTCCTTAAAATTTCTTACCAGTGTGTCCTTGCTTGTATAGTGAACCATCCAACCCTCCTTCATTACTGTGCTACTTCTCCTTTTTGTGTGCTTCACAGACTGTACCACTCTCATTAATGGAATATTGTTGCTGGTTGAAGGGCTTAAGAACAAATCATTAAAGGCTTTAAAAAAAAAAACATTTTAAAAAACAAAATATACACACACACACACACACACACACACACACACACACACACACACAATATTCGCATTTATTTTTATCATTGCTATCACACCACGACTGAACACTATTTGGTTTTATCATTCCAAGTATCTTGAGATTATGAAGAAAAAAGATTGTGAAGCTACATCATAAGAATGTCAGAGACTTTCTGAAGACTTACACACACTCTTTCAAAAATACTCAAGATGAGCTAAGAAAATGGGCAAGTGACTAGGGCCTCAGCTAGGCTGTGGGAGCCACAGCTTGAGCCTGTGCTATGCATGATTCAGAGCAGTACTTGACCTCGAATCTCTCAGAACCTAAGTAATCACTGTCCATCAGATTATTGTCCTGTGATCTTCCTTGGGTTCCAACACACCATAGAGTGATGGCAGTTTACAGAGCAGAAAATGCATCAACTGCCCAGCTGCACTTGCCCGGGCTGGACACAGCAGAGAATCTGCTAGAACTGCTCAGAGAAAGAGGTTTAAGCTAACACATTTTACCCCCAAAGACTTTAAGCAAAACCCTATTGCTTTGCCCTATGGGGTATGCACACTGCAACTTCCCACCACACAGTAGTCAGGAAGGTATGAGAACATGACAGCATTCCTGACAGCACCATCAGATAAAATCTGGTAGTAACCAGAAGGAACAAAGCCCATCTTCCTTGCTATTAGAGTTAACAATTCCCACAGCAGGTTCTGTGTAGTGGAATATGGATTCAATCCACTTCAATCCTAAACATAAATGCTTAATTATTTTTTCTAGCAGAACTCTCAACAGTGATGCTGCATTGTATGTGAATACATAGCAACAAAGAGCTCACGTATTCTGCCCTGCTGGCAAAGCTATCAGTGCAACAACTCCAACAAAAAAAGCTTTAAACTGCTCAGGAAAAGAGTAACATATTAAGTTTCCACAGTTGTGACTGTGGATGTCTGCAGATGGCCCTGCTTCACTGTAATTCATCCTGGAAATAAGAAATGTTTTATGAATTGGCAGTTTCCCACAAAAATACAAAAAATGTGCTGTCTTAAAGTGTTATTAAGCCTGTAATATGAACATCTGTATTTTGCCTAAAAATGATCAAACTATCTGCAGCTCCTATTTAACTATTCTTGTAGTGACAAAAGGTTTATTTTTTATCTGTCTTTTATAGATCACTTAAAAAATATCCATGCATATGGAAACTATCCTTAGAAATAACCAGGGGAAGGTATTACTGTAAATACAGGAAAGTCCCTCAAGTAAATAAAACACATTCCATAATTATGAATGTTTTTATTAGTATAATTGGGCATTTTTGTTTTGAAAACCTCCAATGCTGTCCATTTAACATAATTTAAAATGTTCTGTGACATTGATTTTGTGATATAAACACAGACATATTCCAGTCATACAAGGTGTGTATACATCATGTCTGTACAGATGAATATGACAGTAGTTCACTACAGCATTAGGTAAAACTGCGTATTGTTGAAAGGGATTGCTTTCTATTAGTGCAACAGGTATATGATAGTAACAGAGAACTAAGGGGAATGTGTTACTGAAAGAAACTCCCAGTAAGCAAAATAAAAGAGGAAATTGCAGGTCAAACAGATCTAGGAGAGAAAAATATTCTATTATTCATGAAGGTATAGATCCCTTGCACCAAGGAAATTACAGATGAAATTATGTTAATTCATTTTAGGTTCCCTGACAATAAATATTCCCTCATTTTTCTCTACTACTCTGACAGTTCCAGTCAAATGAGTAATGCTTTCTTCACATCATTTTCGTAAGAGAACAGACCTGTAACAACTATTTGTGCATCAGTTTTCATGTGCTACTTCAATATGACAACAATTTCCAAGTTTCTCCTAAATTACCAATGCACATTATCAGGGGAGCAATCCCACTGCAATTTCAGAACCACCACATATCACTAGCACTCTCCATTCCAAATGAGAATAGTGCCCATGCAGATTTCCACTTGATCCCTAGACATGATACTTAAAATAAATGCAAAGAAGACAGAAGGTACACTCACTCCCCAGCTCACCTGATCATCCTGTTAGACTCATCGTGATCTGGATCAGCATCTTGCATTTCCCCATTGTCACTATGGCATCCTGTCATTGACATGTCTGAATCATGGGCCATGGATTCTTCCATGTCATCTATAAAACCACTGTTTCTTTCACTGTCATTGTCATCACTCCCTTCTTCCATGACCACATCAGACTCCGCCCCAGGACTAAGAAGATCTGCAACATCATTTATCAAGTTATCTGAAAACATATAATACTCTGATGACAACATCCTGGCATATTTTAAGCTTCCAAAAAACTCATGTTCTCTTTGGAACACTATTGCCTGCATCTACCTCTAGTAAGCACTCTGTGTACTGTGAAATGTGGCATTTAACCAGTCATTTAGAAAATCACTACAGAAAATTGAAAAAGCAACAAAGCAAAATATTTCGAGAAGTACAATTTGTTATTAAAAAATGCCAAAGTCAAAGCAGAATATCCTATCAATGGACTTCTATCAAAGATTCTATACATATGAGCTTTATTTCTGAGATCTTCTGGCAGATTTTCAATGCAGCTTAAATGTTGTGCACTGGTTTGATGACTGTTGACAGGCTCCAGCTGCAAACTGATGCTAGAAGAGAAGCAATTTCAAAACCAGAAATTTTGTATTATGATGATATGACAATGAACTACTGCAATAACTTCCAAGACAATTATTTATAATGTGAACAATATGTTCCTTTGCACCAGGGTTTTCTGTGAAGCCTACACAAAATGACACAGTAATCAATACTACTGAAATAACATTCTATGCCTTTAGAAAAGAAATATTAAATACACATCAAAATCAAAGACTTAGATTTAATGTATTTGACTATGGCATAGTATTAATTTTATAATCCAGTTTACATTTAAATTATATTAAACTTTCCCGTTTCAAAATTAAACATGCCTAAGCAAGACCAAAGTAAGAAATAACTTTTTGTTGCATTGCTGCTTATGAATGGATTTCTCTGGAATACAGAAAAGATCAGAGAAAAATAAAATTATTTACCTACGGAGTTATACCACAAAGAACCAAATAAACTAACCCCGCCCCTCCCCCAAAAGTCCTCAAAATAAAACAGCCATTTTGTTGAAACTCAACCTGTTCCTATGCAGGCTGTGATCTAACATGCCAAAATTATTAGTCCAGTCAGAAACTAAAGACAGCATTACTTTTTCTGGGATGTTGCAGTGTTTTAGAATCTGAAATAAGGTTAAAATTACATAGAATGCATCAGTCTCCCCTAGAAACTTTTGCCTAAGTGTGTGGAGGAAGGTTCTTGACAGTCAGTGTAGGGAATGTCCCACAAGAGAAAAGCACACTGAAAGGGCTGCCAGCAAAAGCTTTGGAATTGATGGCATTTCATTGAAATTGGAAGTGCACAGCTGAAAGGTTTGTTTACGTGTACAGTAGTCTTAAGATATTTGGATATAAATTACTGACGTGTGATTAAGAGACATATTATACTTCATCTCTAGCAGAACCAGTCATTCAATCATGAATGACACTTTACAGTGCAAGGTTCTCTCTTTGCTAGTCCTACAACACTTTTAAAATCTCTATTTTTAATAAACGTACAATCAGTTAAAAATAACTCCCTACACTTAGTATATAATGTGTTTACTAATGACACCATACTTGGAATTTTATTCTTCAGCTCTTCCTTCACTTACTATTTTGGGGAAGATTTATCACACAGCAGATGGACCAAGTGACAGATACTGTATTTTATTTATTAAGTTTGAAAATAACATAGACCAAATTACTGTGAAAACAGAAAGAAGATACAGGATGAAATTGCCTTTGATAATCCCAAGCACCCTGTATCAGTCATTTAGGACACACAATTAAGACTTTCACTATGATTCTCTGGGTACATACTATGGATATTATTTGGTGTATAAAAGCCAAATTCTATATGTGAGAGCTTCAAGGAGTGTATTTCGAGTGAGCCTACAGTACATTTTCTCACCCCAAGTGACTTTCTACAAGCTTTCATCAGACAAACTATCACTTCCCATTAACCCAGCATCAGATTCATGTGCAGGAGGTAAGTCTAAACAGAATGAGCATGTTGTTTTTAAGTGAAGGTGGGGAGAGGGAACAGAGGGCATGTTGGAGGGCTGAAATACAGCCCAGTCCTGTTTAATCTCTTTACTGATGATATGGATGAGGGGATCAAGTCCACTGCTAGCAAGTTTGCAGATGATACCAAGTTGGGGGGGGAGTGTTGATCTGCTGGAGAGTAGAAGGGCTCTGCAGAGGGACCTGGACATGCTGGATAAACGGGCTGAATACAACGGGATGAGGTTTAACAAGACCAAGTGCTGGGTCTGTCAGAGGCTGACGGTTAATGATTTATGCATTCTAAGAAACTTTGCAGGCTTTGACTTTTGCATTATACCCCTGATGGGCAGTTGGGGCCCATCCCTTCCTCCAGTGCTTGAGCCCTGAAGAGGCAAGAAGAGCCGTTGCCCTGCCCTTCACATGAACCCGGTGAATATGGGGGTTTGCAGCCCGGCTGGCGACACTGCTTCGTGGAAAACAACTCCCTGTCTCGGGGGCAGGTGCAAAAGGCATACTGAAGGTATACAAATAGACTGGTAACTTTGGGAATTTGGGTCCTGTTCCTGGCCCCCGCCACCTGCAGGACTGCTGAGATGCAATGCTGGATCCCAGGGCGGTGACTATTTAACCTTCTCATCTTTTCTTATCTCTTCTTTTTCCTTGCTGTCTTGGACTCTTCTCCTGTCTTTCTTCCCCCTATGCATCTTTTCCCCCCCCACTAAGGTTATTTTCTATGTCACACTATACAGAATTGCTAAATAAACAACGATTATATAGTGTTGTTTCACTTTAATCCGCCCCAAAGGGAATTATTAATAACAATCTAGGTTACCCCTGTCCCCTTCCCAGGAGCGGGTCGTGACAGGGTCCTGCACTTTGGCCACAACAACTCCCTGCAACACTACAGGCTGGGCACAGAGTGGCTGGAGAGTGGCCAGGCAGAAAGAGACTTGGGGGTTATTAGTGACAGGAAACTGAACATGAGTCAGCAGTGTGCCCAGATGGCCAAGAAGGCCAATGGGGCCCTGGCCTGTATCAACAATAGTGTGGCCAGCAGGACAAGGGAAGTGATTCTTTCCCTGTACTCAGCACTACTGAGGACACACCTGGAGTGCTGTGACCAATTCTGGGCCTCTCAGTTTACAAAGGATATTGAGATGCTGAAGTGGGTACACGGAAGGGCAGTGATGCTGGTGAAGGGACTGGAGCACAAGTCCTGTGAGGAGTGGCTGAGGGAGCTGGGGTTGTTTAGCCTGGAGAAGACGAGTCTCAGAGGAGACCTTACTGCTCTGCACAACTGCCAGGCAACAAGCAGTAGAACAAGAGGGCAGTCTTAAACTGTACCAGAGGGGGTTTAGGTTAGACATCAGAAAGAAGTTCTTTACAGAAAGAGTGATAGGGCATTGGAATGGACTGCCCAGGGACGTTGTTGAGTCACTGACTCTGGAGGTATTTAAGAAGAGACTGGATGTGGCATGGTCTAGTAGGCAACGTGGTGTTAGGTCAAAGGTTGGACCCGGTGATCTCAGAGGTCTTTTCCAACCTATTCTATTCTATTCTATTCTATTCTATTCTATTCTATTCTATTCTATTCTATTCTATTCTATTCTATTCTATTCTATTCTATCCTAACTCAGGTGGAAAGAGGGAACTTGGAGGAGTAATTCAGAAACAATTGTCAATTCTGTTAATTTAGTCCAGCTGTGCAGAAACAGTTTACCTTCCTTCCTGTCTTCTCACAGCACTTTAGATCGATCATTCCTCTCTAAAACTGCATCTATGCAGGAATAAATTTATGATTTACAAGCAGATTTACTTTCTCTGACTGTAAATCTCAGGGAAACTTTACACAGTTATCAATGAAATTAACTATCATGGTGTATATTTAGTTCTCGGATTTGAAAATCAAGCCGCAAACTTTCATAATCATCATCACTTGCACTCCTGAAGAAATAGTTATGTTGTGGGATAGCCAATGCTTAAGTGAGGTATAAACGGTGAAAGATTTTAAAAAAAAAACAAAAACAGTGACTCCAAGAGTCCAGCATGAGGTGCATAGAGGACATGCAGTAGGAGTACAACATAAACCCTCCAGAAAATCATGCACCTCATCACAGTTCATGTGGGATACTTAGTATCTGTACTAATTTTGCCATTAAGCATGAAAACTTTGTAGTGATACAGTCACACTACTATGAGAAATACTATGAAAAATATTAATTAACAGTCCTATTTTTGGAAGTTATTCGTATGTCTTCAATAAAGTAGATCACTGATTTAAAGTTTGAAAAAGAATGCCTCACAAACTTTATTAATTTCAGAAGCAGTTTAGGCTGACAAGTTAACACAGTAATATGCATTAGCAACTGAACACTTCACCACACTTCTCATTCCCTTATCACATAGAAAAGTGACATTTTCAAGGCAATCAACAACTCATCTACAACCACTCTTTTTTTTCTCCAGTACCGTCTGTCAAGCCTACCCATACACCCCTATACTTAACACAAAACCAACAGCACATGCATGGGAAGATCGGCAGATACTGAAGTCTTTATTTCTGGCAATGGATATCATTAGTTTTACACCAACCGTGAGTGGTGGAATTTTTTCCAGGAGGGCATTCCCAGTTCTTCTAGGCATGCTTTGCCTTCTCAGGAAGATTACCCTTAACCACTCTTTTTTCGCCTCAGATTAAAAGGCAATTTTGTGCTTCTATCTGACAGGTAAGTGCCAACTTCTCATATGTGTGGCTTTCAGCTTTCCTCTGACATTCTGCATTCCACAGGCTGTCTGCATTCAACCCAGCCTTTTGCTGCTGACATCACCTCTGCAGCAGAGCTGAGCCTGTCTGCCAGTGCCATTTGGATGACACATACTCTGAACTCACGGTGTATGAACCACTCACAGCGTTCCTCCCACACTTCAACATGAAACAGAAATATTGCGGAGGAAAGGCCACTCCCAAGCAATGGAAAAATGTATGTTTGTACACATCACAATTTCGTATTTCTCTTGTATTTAGCTGACGGTTTAAACAATGACAGGAACAATTGTTAAGACAACTTACCTCCATTAATGGCAACTTCCCCCAGGCAGTTATTTGGCACTTTAGGAGCACAGCGTTTGTGACAGTTAAACCTACAGTCTGTTAAGTAAAAAATGGACACGGTAAGATTATTTTTCTGTGACACAGTTGTATTTTTTTCTTGCTATCCAGCCTATAAATGTCAAGCGCTATCATTTCATTAACACAAGTTACATGTCCAGAGAGTATGTGTTAGCCTGGCTGCACACTGCCTGTCAGTGGAAGGGACAGGATGAAGATGCTAGAAGCATGTTTCCCAGAGGGGAAAACAAAGCATTTCCAAGGGTAGCTGGATGGATGCACTACTGAAGCCAAAGCACATGCTCAACTTCTCTACAGGAGTGATGAGGAAACCCAAGTGCTTGTCTGCAAAGCCAGAGAAAGAATCGGATTGGGCTGTAGTATATCTGCTGCAGCTTAAGAAAGTGACTAGATATCAAATACCGATGACTGAAAATTGAAACAGGAGAATCCCAGCCAACAATTTTAAGTGAGAAAATATTTGTTGTTTATATCTCAAAGCAACTTCTAGACAGCTTGCAACTGAGGGTTCCTTCAATCCCTCCTGTTTTCCAGGTATTTTTATTTCATTCTACCTTTACTTCTTTCATATGTGTAAGTAGAACTTCATTAGATGTCTTGTTAACTGTTTTCTTTTGGCTTATGAATTTATTTAACTTAAACTAAGAGCCGTAACTTACTAACATATGGAAAAGCAAAGAGTCAAGGAAAAAACAAAGGTTACCTGTATACTTGTGATTATTTAAGATTGATCCAAAACCCAACCGAGGTACACCAGTGCCAAACTACAGGTAATTTTTTTTTAAATCAGGTTAATATTTGCTTAGGTCATCAAGTTTCAAAGTGAACTGAAACAGGTGATGCCCTCATGGAGATTTTGCTTTAGTTAAACTGTATCAGAATCACACCTTAAATTAAATGAATGCAACTTTGAATTTTTGCAGTGTTCAAAGAACCAACACTAAGTCTACTGGTTAATTTTATGATAGTAATTGTTTATTTTAATGACAGAAAGGTGTTTTTGAGGATCTATTAGTCAACATTACCTAACACCATGGCCTGCACAATGCTTTGCATTTACAGACACTCTAGCTGGCTAAGGTGAGCCAGCAATCTAGGCTACGATCCAAGCGGTCTGACTCACTTCAGCATCTACTTAGGTACGACACGAGACTTCAGAGCACATTAGTCACACTGAAAAAAATGTGGGGTTAAATTCTCATATAGCCAATCTTATTTTATTTCTATTACAACTTCCCAAAACCCTGAACTGCTGGGACTCAGGCATATGCTTCAATTCACACATAAGACTGTACACTGAAAACAGTGAGGGTAAGACTACAGTCCTAAGTGTTAACTATTAAGCTGTAAGCTCAGGCTTACCTAGTGCCAAATACAAAATAATCTACACCTGAATGAAAAACCTGAGCTACTGCAGATACACCAAAGTGTAAGAATGAACAGCCCTAGTTCCTGCAGAACATCAATTACTGTAATTTTGACTCCAGCTTAATCCTATGTAATTGTACATGTACCTACACCCAGACAGTTTAGTGAGGAAATTATGAATAATGCTACACAGTAACTACTCAAACACTAATTTATTAATTTTATTCTGCTTAGCTTTTATGTTCCTAAAGGACAGTTACTTACCTTTGCACTGCAAACCCTGTCTAAAAAGTCCTTTGAGAAGCTTCTTACAGTACTGGCAAACTGTTGGACGAGTGTAAGAGTGGATGACAAAAGTGTGAGGCACTTTAACCTTGGACAGTAAAATCTTGTCTAGCTGAATAGGTCGTCCAATGTAGGACTGTGAATTTGATCTCTTCTCTCGCCCAGTGAATGATTCTGATGGTGTCTTTTGCTGTGAAATACATAAAAAGAATTGTATTAATTTTGAATATCATATTCATATATTCACTCCAAGAACACTAAGTCATGTCATAAAAAGTCATGTAAGTGCCTTTAAGCACTAGGAAGCCTCATACCCCTCTCAGACTGCTTTTCAAAAATTTTAATGGTACTGAACAACACCTTTGCCAACACTACCATACATTTCACATTGTGACTGAAACAGGTTTTTATTCAAAGAATAAATGTTTTCTACTCAAATTGAAACTACTCACCAAAAATTTCTCTGAAAAGTATTTTGTACTCTGATAAAAACATAAGCCATTTTAACCTCTATTATTTTGTTTTACATCAAACATAACTTTAAAAGGCTGTATTTTTTGTATAAACACTAAGCAAATTATTACCTTATTCTATGTACATGCATGTTTTTGATGGAAAAAAGATTAGCATTTTCTATCCTGTTTATTCATATTTTTGTTATCACTAACCATACCACATTTAGATTATGAACAATAGGCACTTAAAGGCACATATATAAATATGTATGTATGAAGTGAGACACACAGTCTAAGGTATGGAATCCAAAGAATTATTCCTGGAAGAAAAGTTACCTTATTTTCTCTACTAAATTCATTTAGATGTACATATGGTAATTACCCCAGAAAACAACTCATCCAGAAAACTGCTTTCTGATAATACTTGCTCTTGAGAAACCACCAAACTACACCCAAAATTAACATGGAAAGGAGGAACAAAAGTGACAAGATGCAGCATGATCATTGAAAACTCGGCATTTTCTCACCATCATCTGCAGACAATCTGATAAGGCTAGAAAACAAGTCATTCACAGTGAGCTTGCACTGTTCAAAAACTGTAGTAGCTGAAACTTCAGACAGACCTCACCTGAAAAAACTGTTTCGTTTCAAACAAATAATGTTACAGAAAATTTTCCATCTGAGAAGGTTGATTGATTACTATTTCCTGGTCACCAAAATATAAAAACATGGTTTTGTATGCTTCTGAAAATCTTGGAGGAAAGACGCGTTAGAAGTCATTTTGATAGCAGAAGAATCTAAGGAGTTTCAGGCTTTGCCTTCACAGTGTATGTGCTATAGGGAAAAAAAATTCTTCCTTACAAAGTTCAGATAGATTGCTTGCTATGAAGATAAATTCTTTTGGGTATACTGTAGAATTGTCTTTCCAAAGAATATAGATGCATTGCATAAATGCAGTCCTTTCAAATCAAGAAAAAGTAGGTAAAATACATTGTATGAGCCAGATACATGCGGTCACCAAAAAGAAACTAGATTGAAACAATTTAAGAAAGCATCTGTCTTTTCTTTATCACAAATAATAGAGGGAAAAGTTATGTGTACATACTCTGCCATTGCGTATTTACTTCCTGAGGTTTAGATCTTTCCTCTGCAAAGCACTTATGCATACAACAAAACCCCCAAACAACAAACCAGTCTCAATTTAAGATTAAATTTATTCAATATTTGTTAGCTAGCAATAAGTTTGCCTAATACTCCTAAGGCAGACTGCCTTAAGTCTTACAAAATCAACATAACAGGACTGTAAAAGGGAGGACAAAAGACCATCAGGACAGAAGACTAGGCCACATATACTACATATACTGCATTGCTCAACTAGTGTGAGCCACCTGGAAATTACAGCCCTCAGTACTTCTGGACAGGGCAAAGCTTGCAAGAGGAGTGAGAAATAGCGATGTGGTCCTCTCAGTCTTGTGCTTGAGTAGAATAGGAACAATTTGGCCAGACTGATGCTACTTCATAGTCTTAGGTCAGTGGCTTACAAGTTACATTCTCAAACTTATCCTATGGTCAGACACCTTGCTGTGAGTTTGCTCCTCAGTGCTCACAATAAGAACAGTTTTACATGTGGCTTACTACATTTTAATGTAAGTATTTTCTTTCTGAATAAAAAAAAAATCTTTTAACAGTGTGCCTTATTTCTAGTCACTACCTGTAAGGCAATAGTCACAACAATTTGCTATCTCCTTGAATGTGGACATTGGTGGACTTTTCACATGTAGTGACACTAGTCTCTTAACATGTACTTTAACTGGAGTAAGAATTTCTAAGGGAAAGAGTTCTATTGCTTGCTTTCAGTATGTCAGTTTAGCATTCTTGACAATATCACTCTTGACTGCAGTACAAGTGATCCAAATATCTCCTAATGCTATGATCTCTCTTAGAATCCTGACTTGTACAATCTAAATTAAACCCTTTTTCTATGATCAATCTTTGCCTTCACTTTCCAAAGTATTGCCAAAGCAAAAATTATTTTAGCAACTGAATACACCTAAAAGCAAAGTCCAGACTACTTACATCTAGGTGACCTCATGCTTAAAGAATTTTAGAAAGCAGGTTTGGCCCAATTTTCCTCACTAAATGCCTTGCAGGTTTTAGAAACTTCAGTAGAGTTGTTGAAATGTACTGAGACTAATCTTGGGCAGTTATATGATTAACAGGGAGAGACAGTCTTCCCTGCAGCTTTGGTTCTGACCTAGATGTCTGATCAAATCTCAGGTGTGGTACAGTATTAAGTGTGGGACAAATTATTTGCGATATTTTTTGCTCCTTCAGTTTGATGGCAAGTGTTTCAGGTCTGAAGTGCCAATGTACACTTCTGAGAAAACATGGGGGTGGACAAAAGTGAATTGTAGATGCTCTACATTGGGTTGATCCTTTCTGAGATAACTCTGAAACAGTCATTCATCATACCACCAATCTTGATCAAATATTAGATAGCACTGATAAAGCTTTTATCCTGTTAATATTTTTTTCCTCAAAATTTATATTGGTCAATGCAGTTATAATTTCTGAAATATTTACTTCAAGTCTCATTTCACATGGCTCTCGATTCATGGTACAGAAATGGCAACTAACTAAGGTTTTGCTAGGAATTAAGTGTTCTTCATAGCTCAAGCAATAAACAAAAGATAAAACACCAGAAGACCTACTGTAGGATGTCAGTCTTTAAGACTGGTCCCCACTTCAACTTTTTAACACAACTATAATATTCAAACTGGTGCTTATATTTATGTTAACAAGAACATGCTCAGTAACAAACGAACACAACAATTTCTCCACCTTCACCGGCAGGCCTAAATTCATTCTAATATATTCTTTATAGGCAGTATCTGTCAGCTTTTTCTATTTCCAGTCCAATTTACAGAAAAAAGTATTTCAGTTTTTCTTTGGCATTCTGCAAGTGCTGGGCTGCTACACACCAGCAGCGTAACACATCAGCACACAACGGCATCAGCAATTCTTAATTTACAGTGCCTTTAGGTCAAGAGGTAAAGCTGAGTTTCATCTTCTCCCATATTAGAAAAAACATCAGCATTCACAGATCTGGTCTTGCTACTGTATGCCCAAGCCTGATACCACTGACTCCACTCCCCTCCTCTTCCAGCCACAGACAATGTGCCCTGCTCTGCTCCTGCTCAGAGGTAGCAGGGGAAGGAAAGTCAGTGACGGAGAACTCATGGTAGCAGCAGTCTGAGCATCTTCTACATCACTCTGACAACTGAGTGGTTAGGAGGAGTACCTCCTCCCCCTTGTCAGATGAGCGAGTCTCCTCCCAATATCTTCCAAAACTCCTGCCAAGATCCCCTAATTGTATCTTCCAGCACTCCCAGCATCAGACAGACGCAATTTAAAGACCCTGAAAGCAAAGAAAACCAGTAACTATCCTATTTTCACTGCAAAAGTCAGAATCTCTTCCACAAAGCACCTCTGGTGTGCCTTGTTTGTTAGAAAGATAAATGAGTTTTTCCTGGTAGTCAGCCAGACTACTGACTCAACAAGTCTGGAAACTTCCCAGGAAATGTTTGCTTAACCAGATTACACCATGGAAACTAACAGCCTGCACAGCTCCGAATACTAAACAGTCTTTTAGAACAATCATCCTAGAGCAAGGTAATCTATACTTTAACAGCTCAGAGTATGATCTTCCAAGTGACAACAAACACCAATAAACATGTTCAGATACTTAACTGTCCAGCCAAGCCAGTAACACTAAACACAACCAGATACTTCAATTAAATTATGCCTTAAACTATGAGAATATCTAATAGAATCCAGTTTGGTGACTCTTATTTTGAAAAAAAAACGTTTGATTTTTTTAATTCTAGGAAGGGAGAGGTGCCAAGCTTTCCCACACATGGGGCATTCCTCATAACTCTTACTTAGCTCATACTTGTCCCTCCTTCTTGTTCAATTTCTTTGAATTTTTGGAACATACTGAAGCTACTCATGTGCGTTCTGGTGAGCTTTGCTGAAAGCTATTAGAGGACATAACAATTTGACCACATTAGCCAGAAGCATAACATCATTGTACAGAACCCTCAAAGGTAAAAATAGCTTATCAGACCTTTCCAGTCTTTTCTACCTTGTTCAGATTCATTGCAAAATACAATTAAGAAACTGAAATAAATACTGATTTCCCACCAATGGATTCAGCTGTTCTTATTACCTGGGTGAGTTTGACTGTCTTTTAGTATCACATCTATTCCTTAGAGGCACAAAAATCAAAGAAACTTTATGGAGATGTTGAAGGGACTAATGGGAAGCAATAAAAGCTGACTGCTTGGACACAGAGCTGGGCCTCTTGGGAACAAAGACAAGGACCAGCTCCGCAATCTAGCTTCACAGGCTAGTCTAAAACATAAAAGTGACTGCTGTTTGCTTGGCTTCTTTTAAAGGATTTTGACAGTCCCGCTAAAAATATCCCAGGGATTCTGACAAAACTTTACCAAAAGCCTTCATGTTCTGTAAGAGTCAGAAAGCAACTACTTCCATTTTGACAATCACACTTGCAGAAACATGATCAAGTCAGTAATCTTCACTCAAAAGAGTACAGGCTACACAACCAATACTCTCATATATATTTTTTCAAAACCGTTCACAAAGATGAGCTAACCTTTTACAGGCTTATTATCTAAAAAGTATTGTAGCATTGCTCCTGTACTTTACATTGAGATATTCAATCAGAAATAACACAGGTATTCCCAAAATTTTGAAATGTTCGCCTTAACAAAAGAACAAATTATCATGAGCTAGGGTTTTTTATTTACTTGGACAACTGAGAAAAGTGATGCATATTTAAAAAACCAAACAGCCATTTCTGTTTCCATGAAATTTCATTTTCAGTGTTGAAGCAGACGTGTTGAAACATGCATTTCTTTCCTATATTAAACACAGAGGATAAAGCCTTAATATGTTCATACACAATTTCTTCACAGGAAGCTACTGTAAAATGAGGTGCTAGATATCTATGTAACCACAGGAACTCTATGTTTTTAATGCAATGCAAATGTTGACTTTCCTTTACAAATTAAACTATGTGACTGTAATTAAGTGAATTCAAGGAAACAAATCTTCAGTTAAATATACTGAAATACCACACTTAGACTGCAATCAGCTATGTTGTCTTTCAAGGCTTCTTGTGCTCTTCTCTTTAAGTCAAGTGTATGATTTAATCCCACAAGCACCACACTTAGATAGCTATGGTCTGAAAAACATTTCTCTCTCACATGTGTAAACACATCAAAGAACTGACTTCAGTACAAGCTGTTGATATTAAACTGTCCACAGATGGAAATTATTATGTATGCCGTTCTTCCACTCAGACATCAATACCAGCAGACAGTGGTTTGAATGCCCTATCTGTAACCTGCCTTATTTTGGAATGCAACAAGAGAAGATTGCTGGGTTTCAGCAGTCATTGTGTGAGTATGCCGACTTGTCAAAATCGAGGAATTCCCGAAACAAAAGCCCTTTCTTGTCAAAGATTTGCTAGTACCAGAAGGCACAGTAGGACTTACATAGCACAAACACTTTTACCAGCACCTTACAGACACAAGTTCCTTCAAAAATACAAGGTTTAGTGTGATCTTCTATCATGTAATTCATAATTTTAAGTATAGTAATTAATAAATTATTTTCATGTAAGTATCTCACACTATTAGAATGCCCAGATCAGAAGCCAGACTGAGCAGCTTTATTGTGTCTAATGCATAGAGCTAAGAAGAAAGTTTAAAAAAGGCACACATGATGATACAAAGGTATCACGGCCAAGTGAGACAATACAATGATTCAATATAAAACCCTTCAGGGAATCTTTGCGTAATTCTGATTCATCCTGTCATATACAAATACTGCCTTTTTTCTTCACCCCCTCCTCAATGTCTCTATAAATGCATTCCATTTGACACTGTCTACAATACCATCCTTACCAAACCCAGGGAGAATCAGCAGCTTTGGGCTTAACCACAGACAGTGGTTTGGAAAGTTTTGGCATTGGACAGAGGAGGTCTAGACAAATCTGCTTGTCTAAAAAGTAAGTTTAAGGGCAGTAGAATGTTACCAGTATAGAAACACAAGATTCTATAATAGAAGGGAAAGTCCCACTGCACATGTCCAGACCACGTAAATGGAGATAAAAGGTTGCATTGATTGCCACTATTTCTCAAAACACAAAAAACACATTGGGATCTTGTACCAATTCACAAGACCCAGAACAAACATGAATGATGTCTCAGTGATAGTATAGGAAAGCAAAATGTGTGCTGCAGTGTTTGCCAATTTTTGGCATTTTCAGTATGTGCAAACCCTTTTGTTAGTACTTAGAAACTACAAGAACTTAGTTCTGAGTGTATGTTTCCTTAGATGTTCCACACACTCCCAAAGAATTCCTACTGCTACAGTCACAGACCATCTACAAACCCCCAGTTTAAGCCATTGTGACACAGATGAAGGGTCATAAGCTGACAACTATTATTATTGTATTTCTTTCTGAAAAACAAAATAGGTGATTTAAGAACAAATGGGAATTACCTGAGGAAAAAAACCCTGAATTACTCTCCTCTTCCAAGCTGAAGAGTGAAAAATTCATAAAACCTTTCCATGGGATCACTAACAAGTTGCATTCAAAAGCGTCAGCAGACACAGGACATATGATATTGCAAAACAAGTACATCTTAAGCTGCTTACCATCTTCTCTCCTACATATCCTCCTAGGTATTTAAAAATATTAGGTACGCAATTGATGCAATTTTTAGTGGTTTCCTAAATATACATCTTGAAACTATTGGCTTGACCATCTTTTATATCTTATCTAGTTGTAATGAACCTCTGAAACAATCACATTGGTGCAAATTAGATCAGAAAAACGCTAATGTAGTTTGAATTAGTCACAAGAAACTCAGTCCTACAGCGTTTAGTGCACAGTAGATAGTATTAGCACTACTATTACTTTATGGCACAGAGTAAGGTAAGCCATTCCAAATTTACATTCTGTAACCTAAAATGATTTAATTCAAGGTTCAGTTGAACTTTGAATATCACAGACACACAACACCTTGGGAAAAAAGGGAATTACATTTGAAATACATTTTGTAGAATTAGTTTTGATCTTTAGTATGTTTCAATATTTTAAACAATTGCAAAAAAACACAAGAAGACTAAAAAAGAAAACATAAAAGATTGCAGAATTAACTTAAATTCCTATTTAAAGATTTAACTTTCAGTGTCAGATTCACTGTGTTCTCAATTCTCATTTCTGTTCAGGGCCTGACCCAAGATTCGCCTAGTGGATCTGGCACTAAATCAATGTGAACATTATTTAGGATTGATTTAATTACTCACAGCCTCAATTTTACCTTCTATTATTTTAAAATGAAGCCTAGATTTTGGAGAAAATTCCAGGAGCACTATCCAAAACAGCATGGGGGTTTTTATGAAGCATATGAGCATACTGAAAATAAGTTCCCATTAAAACAGAGGACTGTGCAATGTACATCACTGAGGCATGGGAGGATAACTTGAGGGTAACAAGAATAAAACATAACTATGAGTGGTATTAATTCACTGTTAACTTGACTGTCTTCAAGAGAAAATATTAATTTTGTCTCTGAGGATCTTTGCTCTAATGAACTCTACTTTAGTCATTAGAAAAGAGCTTCTACTATTTACAAGTGGCTTAAGGCATGAAGATGCTCTCAGCTGCAGCACCCCAGCTATTCTTTAACCCTTCCTTCAAGGGCCCTTTTTTTCCGGTTCAGTGAGCTGAGGAGGCGTACAAGGTTCTGTAGGGACTGGAACTTGGAAAAGGCAAAACATCTTCTGCAGGAGTGTGGAAAACAAAAGCTTCTTAGAGTGGGTAGTTCTGAGTCACTGCAAACAACGGCTCCTTATTTCAGTGGGGTAAGAGAAAAGGGTATCTGTATTAAGTGCTGGGTGCAAGGGAAAAAAGAGAAAACAGCCACCGACAACTCAAGACAATCCCCTCCTAGAGAGTTTACTGTCCTAGTTCTGCAGAATCCCTCCTATATATAGCTAAAAAGCCTCAAGCCAGCTCTGCTTATAACAAATCTACAGAGGCAAGCAACACCTGGTGCTTTGTATTCTGCCAGGGATACACAAATACTCATTTTAACTAAAACTATTTACATTTTACATTTTAAATTATTTAGCCGATAATAATTCTAATTCCTGATTCTTCATCAAAAAGCAGAGACAATATGTAACATTCCACTTACCTATGCCCCATCATTCCTATTTTAAATACAAAGCTCAGCTAGACTTTTTCTGAGAAATCACTTCTGATGTGTCTGTAAAATGACCTTAATATATCAGCATTCATTGTTTCTAGAAGAACGAAAAAGCTCTTACCAAAATAATGGAAACATATATTAAATAAAATAGAAATAAAATTCTATTGTGTTATATAAATGCATTTTGAAGTAAATCCATAGAGAGTTAACGTATTTTCAAAAAAGAAACACAATTTGGTTTTCCCTCCAAGTACCTTTTTTCTTTTTTTTTTCCTTTAATTACTGCTAATTTAGGGCAATTCATCATCATCCAGATTGGTGGATTCATGACTTTTTAGACAGCACGTACTTAAAATAAAATTAGCTTAAGTATTATGAAAAGCCTGTTTTATATATGCTTGGTTTGTATTGTTTTATGGGTATTCTGTGGAGCTGGAATTCTGGGACATTCTACAATAAGAACGTATGTGTTTTAGAAATAAAAACCTCATCCCCAGAAGTTTTCAGTGGGGCTTTGAGCAACTGGTCTAGTGAAAGGTGATTCTGACCACAGTAGGGGAGCAGGAACCAGTCGATCTTTAAGGTCCCTTCCAACTCAAACCATTCTATGATTCTATGAAATAAAGTTATTTCTTTCAAAGAGATGAAAATCTTCATTTCAGAATAACAAAATATTCCTCAGTGTAACTATGTAGTATTTCTAAAACGGAAAACATTTGCAAAGCCTGCTTTTCTCTGGCTGCATCTCAAATACATGTGGCAAGGGAAAGATGCCAACATTTCTTAGTTTCAAAAACTTATCAAACTTTGAAGACAAATCAAACTTCTTTGGAAAATCCAGACTGAAAGTCAAAGAGAACAACCTTTAGCATGAAGTACCCACTAAAAAATAGTATTATTGTTTTCTCATTTAGACTTGATACTCTTTATATAGAGCTGTAACTTATTTGTAGACTATTCATGTTTATTTCCACAGAAATACAGGATTTTAAACTGTTTTGTTTGGGGTTTTTTTTATGCAAACATAGTCAGAAAAAAGAGCTACCACAATGGTAGTACGATATTAAAGTTTAGTGCTGGTGAGCACTTACAAGTCATGTTTATTCAGCTTAAAATTAAACTGTTTATTTTCTACATTACCCCAGCAAATTCGCAAGTCCTGAAAGTCAACTTAAAATTTTCTTCCCATATGTTACTACCAGTATAAAAGAGGGCTTCAATCTAACCAATGACCTCTATCATGCCTAAGAAATGAAAAAATCACTTTTATGTTGAAATATTTCAATATTTGCTGATTTTACTGTTTCGTAGAAGAATTATGGCCCTCACTTTGCAATCTGGACTTTATTAACCTGACCTACTTCCCGCATTTTTTTCACCTTCATACTAGTAATCATAAAAGAGGATGTTGCTGACAGTACGACAGGGAGTAAATTCAGTACATACCTCATAGCCAGGGCTGACAGGAGACTGAGACAGGAAGTTGGAAAGAAGAAAAAACAGAATAAAGAAATAAGGGAGAGAAAAAGACAGAAAACAATGTTACTTTAGAAGTAAGCATGAATGTGGGATCACATTATACTCTCATTCTTTGTTATAGAATAGAATGCAGAAGAATTGCATTTGAGCAATGCCATGTAAAAATCTTGGCTGCATTGTATCCTACTAGTTCTGCTTTGTTTTTAGTATTTCTACTGATGAGTTTCACACTACCAAGTTAAGAATCAAAAAAGATATTGCCCAAATTTTATTCTTTGGCAGTAGATTTTTAAAGCTGTGCTCAAATATAGCTCCCATTCAATTTTCAGCTCAAATGAAACGCTTTATTGGCTAATGTAAACATTTATACCGAAACTGAAAACACTTCTCTGTGTGACGGTTCCCTATGCAAAGATAATTAAAGTACATTTTCTATGATTCCACATTACCCTGTCTCAAAGACTTTTCAAATGCCACAATTTCATAAGACAGGGAATAACTCATTCACTGTATGTGTCAATTTTTCAGAGGGCAGACTTACATGCTAAATTCAACACTGTGAGCTAAAGTTGGCTCCTTTTAGGTCCACACAACATCAACAGCAAAAAATCCCTCCTCAATTTAACAATTACATCTATCAAAGATCTCCAGGAATCTCTTCTCTCTCCACTACTCTGACTCTACATGGTAATAAAGGGTAAAATACATTCATTTTAGTCCTATTTAAAGAACTGAGAGATATCTCATTGAATTCAGTGCTCCAAAACACAGCTCATATTTTGTTAGCAGTGATTCAAATGACACTTCAATATCAATAAAGAACAATACAATCTTGTGAATGAGAATGATTTTTTTTGGTATATTCATACAGACTGTAGAAAAAGGAAACACGTTCCAAAGCACAGGCTTTGATTGGCACCACTGTACAAACTGTCATAAAACTTATCTCAGAAGAACTGCAGAAGAACGGAGTCCAAAGGACAAATCTCATACAGGAGAACTGACAAAGCTTATGCACATGTAAAAAAAGCAGAGGGGGTGGGGGAGGGCACTGAAATACATTCAGTGGGAAAAAAAAACAACAGAACAAAAGACATATAGAAGCCACATGTTAGAGCACTTCTAAAAATCTGATAAACAATACCATGATTTCACAAAATAAAAGAGAAATTAGAAAGCTATTTGATTGCTTTAGGCTAATGTCCATTCCTATACCTACTGTAAACGTACTTTCTTTCTGCCTGCATGTGTTTTTGTGCATGTGTGATGTGCAGAATCATTAACACAGGAACACCAATGATGAGAAGCCCTTAGAGAAGTACAGCCTGAAGAATAGATGAAACTTACTATAACCTTCACAGGCAATTTAAATGTTTTCAACCATTTTGCAATGCATAGCTTTGCCAAACAAGTATTTCATGTAAGAATGTATCAGCAAACACCACTGTCACAGAATTAAAAATATTTTCAAACTGACATTATTTTTGCTACATTGTAACTGTACAGTGCAGTGAACATTTCTAGATCATATACGAGGATGCTCACTCATATAACATTTTAAGCAAAATTTCTGAAAAAAAAATCAGAATTAGGACCAGCCTACCTCAAAATTTTCTTTCTTGGCATTTAAGGAATTTCTTAAACAACCTGCTGAGAATTATGATTAATCTGTAAACATTTGTTGTTGTAGTTTGCAGAACTTGAGTACCTTACTCATTTATGCAGCTTTTAAATTAAAAATACAGATTCATAATGTTAACCTTAATTTCCAAGTAGCTTTAGACTAATGATAATCAGTAGCATAAGTACATAATTATGGTTCATAGATGGTACTGCATCTCACACCAGGTCTACATAATTTGCAATAGTGTCCTTTCAGTATGTCAAGTTTAATAAGTTTAATATTCTAATTGAGAGGAAAACATGATAATTGTTGTGTGCACTTATAAATTCTTTCCTCTCTTTTAAATCTTTAGGTTTTCAAAACTTTCACATAAAAGTGGATTCATTTACTCACTGTGTAAAATCTTAACTATTCAAGTATATTATGACCATTAGTGTTACAAAGAACAAACGTGCCAAAGATAAGAAATACGTATCATTGTCATTTACTGCAGTCAACATTTTCATTATGGAAAACTAATATACTAATGCATATACAAGTATACCATATGTACCTATGTGTATACTGTACATCTATACATACATCTACACACACACATATATATACACACATACATTCACCACAAAGACTTGTTCAAGGATCTAATGGAGATTCTTCCTTCCTACTTCCTTCTGAACACTCAGACAAATGCTAAATACACAGGCTCCAGCTAATTCATTATAGCCTCAACTGTGACTGATACTCAGTTTGATACTTTGCTGTCTGGGTCACAGATTTGCCTTTGAATGAGGCAAATCTTTCTGATATAATAAATCAACAGATATAATGGCCCAATACAGAAGAAATTCAACTTCTAGTTCCAGAGAAGACATTCTCCAAGATGCAACTACTCATATTAGCAGAGGTAGCAGTTTTAGATCTTAAAAATAACATATTTCTTTGACAGAGGAGGAGACTCTTAGGAGTATCAGAAGTGGCACATACCTTAAACCCACATACCTTAATCTAATGACTTCCCCCTTTATGTCAAGATGCTTTTTCTCACTTTAGAATTTACATACCACCCTCCTCTGTAGTCTGTAACAGGCAAAACTAGACTCTATAGCACTGAATGTCATTGTTTCTTATCAGCTCTTCCCATGGCCTCTACAGCTATAGAATCCTAATCCCATACCAGAAGGACTTCATCCGGCATGCTGGGTGAGGGTTCTGCAGAAACCGTACGAACGGTGCTGAGTCCTGTTAGGGAGACGTTTGACAGTCGTCTTTTCCGTACACCACTGCAGTTGTTAGGGATTTTAAATGCACATCTCTTATGGTAGTTTAGCCCACATCCTGAAAAGAGAAATTTAAAACCATAGGGGAAAACAGGCAAATAATTTTGCATTTTTTCAAAACCAATAAGAATTCAAAAATACTACCTTTATTTTCGATTAAATTCTTTTCCTCTACTCTGCTCCTATATTCTAACAAATCTTTAGAGAGATAATGTTATCAGCTCCAGAGAGTTACATCTACAACCAGTGTTTTTAGTTTGATTTCTCAAAAACTATGGTCTCCAAGTGCAGGAAATTTCTCTGATCAGCAACTGGGAGGTAAAGAAGTCTTTCACTGCAAATGGTATATTCTATTGGATACAGTCTATCAGAAGTCAAGTAGCTGTGGCAAAATGAGAAAACACAGCTATTACAACCTCAAATGGATCAACAGTAAATTCAGTCAAATAACCTGAATTAATGTGACAGAATGAGACACAGGCTCAGACTCATAAGGGAAGTAGTGTCAGATACAGACAGCCTTTTCTTAAAAATCCATATAGAGCAATTTTTTTTGCACTTCAGGTTACAGAACCTCACCTACGAGGCCTCAGAGCAGTCAAAAGGATCAGTTCTTTATCGGTTAATTATTTTGATAGGTCTTACTGTCTCTAACCAATTTAAAAGCACCTTCAGAGACAACATGTAGAAATGGAATGCCCAAGTCCCTTCCTGAGACTGAAAAATTACGTCTTGCTGCAGCTTACCTTCACATTTGAGTCCCTGACGCACCAGCCCCCACAGCATCTCGCCACAATGGTCACAAAAGGCTGGCGCTCGATACGAATGAACAAACAGAGCATGGGGCCGGATCTGAAAGTCTTCAAATGTAGCAGAAGCTGTAACAGCAAAATCATTCAAAAATTAATAAATTAGGAATATAACTTATATTGTTTATTTATATTCTACATCATCACAGAACAAAGCAAAACTTTTTGTCACTATAATGATGAACCTTGAATTTGGTATTGTTCGCTGTAGTATGTTTTGGAGATAAAAAGTTTGCCCACTGCACCAATAATGTCTCTGCGAATATCTTTCCAATACAACACAGGAGAATAATAGTATATCAAATATTTATAAAAATTTCCAGAGTTCAATATAATGTCAGAAATTTTTCAAAATACTCTTTTACAGGCTTGACTCTCCACACCTGAAGGTATACATACATGAAATAAACCAAACACATCCAGTAAAGAAATACTGCAAGGATTGCTTTTACAAGTAAAGGAAAATGTATCCAAAATAGGCCATTTCTGCTGATCATTTGTGTATTTGATTCAGCAGCCTATGTCAGTATCAGTGAACTGGTCACTCAAATAAAAAATTTGTGATAGAGCTTAAAAAGAAAACATGTAATGATATACCCAAACATCAACGAAGAAAAAAAACCTTGCAGAGCAGCCTGGAAAATGGTTGTGTATTTCCTGAGGTATCAAGTCCTTTCAAAGTGCCAAGAGCCTGCAACTACTTTAACAGCTGCAAAATTTAGAGGGGCTAATTAAAGGCACTAGTGCAAACCATAAACTGCTACAAAGTTTTAAGAACTTTTTATAATACAGAGACAACCAATACCACAACACTTTTAAAAATAAACTTAAATGAAATACATTAAACATGTATCAGATAGTCTAATGAAACATAGTCTCTGTCAAACACTGTTAAACATTAATCACATATGTAAACATTCAATCTCATTCAGACTGTCATTTAAACAGGTTATTTAAGTCTGTGCTTTACTCTTCACAGATATGAGTATGAATGAATCAAGTATGTAGCCACTTCTGAGAAATACTCTCTGCCTTTCAACTGAAATACATTCCTGATTTGCAACAGAAAGAAAGTAGGAAAGAAGGAACCAACAAAACCCACAATCCTCGTTTTTAATGGTTCAGTTCAAAGGAATTCCTAAAAGATCCAAACACCCTCACTTGTTCCTTGTCTGCTAAAGAACAGAAATGCAAAAATCTGCATACAAATCAAGAAGAGGTTTTTAACTAACTAGAGGAGAGTACCAATAAAGACCTGTGCCCTGGACTCAGTTCCTTCTCTGCAAAGAACAGCTACTCTTAGGAAAAACCTTTCCAGAACTGTCCCCAGAAAAATATGTTTCTAGTCTCAACCGGTCTCGAGATCTATTAACATAGCTATTTGGAATACCATAGCAAAAGCAGGGGACAACTACTCCAATAATATCAAACCTCCTCTTTTTAAAAATTTTATTAGAGCAATCCAAATCACTTAAGAGTTTGTTAAATTCACAATTTAACTTTCTTCTCACAGAATTATTTCATAAAAAGCCACATTAAAAAAGCTTACTTAATTCATAAAATTAGGACTTCATACAACAGCCCAACACATTAGCACATCCTGAAACTAAGTTAAATAGTTTTGTATTTATTTAAAAACGTTAGGTCAGGGCTATTTTTCAAACTCAAAGGCTTTCAAATGCATAAGGACACTTGTTTAAATATGTTATTTTTCTATTTTTTCCAAACTTCAGTGATCAAGCTCCCTGTTAAGACAATGCTTACTCTGTAATGACAATGCTCTTCCATGGTCTACTAGAAAATACAGCGTAACACGGAATAACATAATAGGTAAGGCTGGAAGGTACCACAGTGGGTCATCTGGTCCAACCTCCCTGCTCAAGAAGGGTCATCTCAGAGCACATTGCACAGATTTGTGTCCAGATGGTTCTTGTGTATCTCCAGTGAGGGAAACTCCACACCCTCTCTGGGTAACCCTGTTCTATTGCTTGGTAACCCACACAGAAAAGAAGTTCTTCCACACATCCTCAGATGGAACATCCTGTGCGGCACTTTCTGCCCACTGCCTTTTGTCCTATTGCTTGGCACCATGGAGAAGAGCCTTGATCCATTCTCTTGACACCCTCCTTTCAGAACACATTTTGAGATGTTGAACAGATTTTTTGTCATTTTACTTTGCCTAGGACTTACAGTGAACAATCTTTTTGCGCATGTTTTCCTGCAATTCCAACCAAATCAAAGAATATGTCGGATGAATCAAGCACGTAAACTTTACAATATATTTTGACTTTATTTAAACTATGAAAATACATTTACATTCTTCACTTGTACAAAGAGAACAAAATACAGGCATACTAACTTCCCTATTTAATTTTCTATTGAAGATAGGAATTAAAACAACACCTCCTCAGTACACCACTGGTCTGTGGAGTTCAAGAAGGATTTGTTTTTCTAGGCTTCTATTATCACAGCATGCAGCTGCCAGGAGGAAAAGTTGCCACAGTCAGGCAGCAGACATCTCTATGGTCCTATGACATATGGGTACCAACTGAGCTGCGATAGGTGTGCAGCTGGATGAGATCAAATTATAGACGAAAATCCTACTGATACTTGGCAATTCGCTTCGCCTCCTCTTGCCTGGTCTATGAAATCATCATATAAACGTGAAGACATGGTCTTCAGCATTTTGGAAACTCCAGCCACATAACATGCTACGACATACCTTCTCAGCAACTCAGACCACTTATAAACACATCAGTAAGCCTTCCCATCTCTTTACTTTTCTCCTTCACACTTTCCATCTAGAGTTCTGAGCCTCAGCTCTTCTATTCTGGACCTTCGCACCTGAAATCTGCAACGCATATTTACCTACAGCTTTACGAAGAATATTGTGATTAATACCTCTGATTCTTTGAATAACAAAATTATTATGGAAAAGCTATGTATCTAGGATTGTGTCCAGAACTGTAATGTACACTTCTTTGCTACTGTCTCTCTAGTTTAAATTTACCCATATGAATATAAAATCATGAAGCTTATGAAAACAAGATACTCAAAGAGCACACATTTCTCTCCACGGGAGAAGACAAGGAAGACCCACCCTACTGTAAGACCTTCAAGGCATGATAGCCATGAATTTTGACAATATATATTTGTGAATTTTAGAGATGCAAACTTACTGGTTATAAAAACAGACTTTCCTCAGGCTGTTTCTAAAACTATAAAAATAATAAAGCACTATTAAAACAAAAGTGCTATGTACAATAAAAACAGTCAATCTCAATCTAGCAAAGGATTTAAGTAAGTTCATGACAATTTCATTGAATAACTATCTAAAGTTATGCATCTATTTAAGTTCTGTTTTGTATAAATGATGCTTGCTAAACTGGAAGACACAGGAGGAGTTTTACACGGATTTACTATAGTTTTTCCAATAGTATGAACAGTGCAGTAAAACCACACGCAGTTTTGCCTTAGGGTAAGAGTCTAATCATTTGGCTCTCTTCCTGTGCTCTGAATTCAGTTCCATTGGAAGCTGTTAAGTAGGTGGAAAGTATTTTCTTCTTGAGTGTATTTTCCCAACTCCAAATTTGTTGTACTGGTCTCTTACGACTCTCCTCCATCGCCCCTCCACAAATTGTGAGAAAATAATTTATATCATTTCCATTAAAGCTGTAACTAAACTTCAGGGCCCCCCTGCAAGTTAATTAATGGGCTATAATGGCTCATGCTCTTGTAATAAAAAAATGTTTGTAGTCCCAAGGCAAAAAAAAATTTAGAAATTACTTCATTATAATTTTTGTTTAGTTCCTGTTGTAAATATATATGTGTTACTAAATAAATTCCAAACGTAGCTGTAATAGCATTAAGGCAGTTTTAGGAATGCAGAAATGAAATGTTAAGTACCCTCCTGAAGTACAGAACTTTAAGTTGTTGCAGCAGTTATTATAAACACACATGCAGTATTAGATACTTAGCCTTTTCATTGAAATTGCTTTCAGTTTAAATATCCTTAGAATTTCTTGTACATCACACACTGCAAAACAGACATGACAAATTTTCAAAGAAATCGCCTTTCAATGGAAGCTTAAATGTTGCCTGGTTTAATTGATTACTGAATTAACCTTGTGATTTTTTTTACTGACAGAAAAGTAAATTGTCTGTGCTGGATTTAAGCAGCTGGGCAGTAGGTTAGGCTGTTGTTTTCATAGTGAACTGACTCTCCTGTATTTGCCACAGCTGCTATTCCACAACATATGTATTACACTTAAGTCTCAGCAGGGATGAGCTGACTGGCAAAACTGTTTGTATGACCTGAACTGTATTTCTGTAACAGTAATCGAGCAAGAACCAGTAATGAAGGGTCCACATGAACTGAAAGGTCCTGAAAGTTATGCTCAGATGCTCTAGAAACCAAAAAGACATCACACGCACAAAAAGACTTCAGGGAACAGCAACAGATTGTTAGATCTTACCTCTGGGGTTTTGGGGCTGGAATACAAGGGTGTGCAGACCACCATCCCAAAAAATCATTACTAAATGATTTACTGCATAGGCAAATATTTTTAGGCACCACCCATACAGGTGGTCAGCAAGAAACTTAACTTAAACTAGAAGACAAGGAACACCAACCTGTAAAAGGTAGGAAGGAAAAACGCATTTTGTATCAATTAAGCTTCAAATTTGGCAAGTACTGCAGAATACAGCAATGTGAAGAATACAAAACATCTTTCTCATTCTTTTGAATTTGTTTTGCCAATACTCAACTCTGCTGAAAGGCACAGAAGTGTTTTGGGGTTTAATTTTTAAGGTAAAAACAGTAATTTTCCAGACTTCTGATTTACATGTTCTCATCAGGCTCAACAGAAAACATTCTGCTTCTTCTTCTCATGAAATCATGTTATTTCAGATCACTATTGACTGAAAACTAGTGTGCGTAGGGCTTGATCTGAATACATGTTAGCTAGCAAGTTACACAAATCTGTATAAACATGTTTAATTCATATTTCTTGCTCTGTATAGCACAGTTGACTTTCTGTGGCTCAAAGTAGCACAGCTTAAATTTTCAGAGTATGAAATTCCAGAAGCAGTCCTTTACGAATTAGATCCCTCTTTTAAATTTCTTCCATCATTTTGCAAGCCATAAGTTTTTAAAATTACATTTCTAGAAAGCCGTTCATATACCCACTAATACTCAAAGTTTGAACTTTCAGAATACTTTGGTGTTATTCACTGAAAAAATAAAAGCCTTACTGATGAAAAGAAAGGCTTTTTCTTTTTTTTTCCCAAATTAAATGTAAATCTTTCTTATTAACAAAAAAGCTTCTGTAATCAGGCTCTCCTTTTGCTTTGACAGAGCACTGATGCAGTAAAATCAATTTCCTACCTGTATGTAAAATCATGCAGCAAAAAAAGGAGGGTCTCAAAATAGGCCTATAAGCATACCCTGAAAAACTTACTACTCTGCAGAAAAGTTTGCAGTATTGTATTCTAGTATGACACTGTTACACAGTTAACTCTCAGGTTAACTTTTCATCATCTATTTAAGCTTTCCTAGTATTACCAAAACATAGACATTAAAACTACAACAGCTTTGACAAGACTATTTCATCAAGTCTGTTAATGACTTGGCTGTTAACGACTAGTACTCCTTGTTCTGGGCTCAGGATCAGAACTACCATTCAGCACAGCTGCAAAGAAGAACAAGAGGACATTGCAAATGAGAGAGGCAAAGTCTTGGTTTCAGAAACAGGCAAATAATCTACTCATAATTTTGTGCTCCAAGTTCAAAAGGGCTTTGAACTATTAGCAGAGGTGAGATCCTACTAATAGTGTGTACTGTCAACAATGCAGTCAGAGAATATAAGGAAATTATGCTAATAGGATATCTATTTTTTCATCCTATTTTTACCTACTCTCTCTCGTGTGGCAGAAAGAAAAGCATAGGAGGGCAAGACGGGAGAGGGAGTTCAGAAAGATTCTGCTAATGCAGGAAAAATATAAACCTTCTGTATCCAGAGGGTAACAAATATTATCACACTTATAAACAGAAGAAAAGGCAATGAGGCAAACATAAACAAAGAAGGAAATGATCTTTTAGTCCTAAGAACTTCAAACACAAAGCCATCTATCTGAAATTCATGATCCAAGAACAATGTAGACTAATCAACAGTGAACGATAGAAAATCAATCCACTTTAGCCTAATCACTAACAAGTTTTACCTCTACAGAAACAAGAGATGACAGACAGAGACAAATAAAAGGACACAGAGGAAGAATAATTGTTAAAGACACCATCTTAGAAAGGATAGAGAAAAAGATACTGGCATTTCTCAAGACACTATAAAAGGAGAGTGTTAACATAGCCATGAAGGCACCAAAAGAAGAACAATGCTCTTCCATCACAACGAAGCAAAATCAAAACCCGTGACCATCTATGTAAGTACTATAAAATTATGTTCAAAGATATAACATCACAGTGTTTCATCTCAAGGAGCTGGCAGTTGAACTAACATTCCAATCCAATTATTGATATATGGCATTTACTATAATTGTATAGATACCCACAGCTTTTACTCAGTTCAATATATTTTATCACGGACTGTTTAAGCTGTACTGAATCCAAATAAAACGTACACATTAACAACCAGGTGATGTATCATCCATGTGATATTAAAACAGAAACAGCTTCTTAACAAAAGCAGTGGATCAATTCCTGCCCTCATCAGCTCAGCAAGAGAACATAAAATAGCTGCCATTTGACTTTCTTGCTTGAGGAATCCTGCCAAGTTGAGCACAACTGCTCACAGCAAGCAGATGAAGTACATTCCATTAATTCACACGACAAGCTAACATTTCATTGTCTGCCTTCCAGCAGTAGATGAAACCCTCTTACATCCCAATGTAACTTTGCCCCAGTAAAAACAAGATAGAATTTTTACAAGCTAACTCATATTAAAACTGTAAATATACAACTGGGTTTTATTCTCTAGACCATGAATAGGCTTAGCAAATTTACACAGCAGTTTTTAGTAAATTTCATGATAAGTGAATAGGACATAGAGATAGAGAATAGGGAAGTGGTCACACTGACAAGAACCTAAGTCTAAAGGCACCTAAATTAATTGTTCCCTTGAAGTCTTCAAAAAACAGAACTCGAAAAGAGAATATATATGTACAGAGCCAAAGCAACTCTCATCTGTCATTTTGTCCTGTACAGTCTGTGCCTATATTTAAGGGAAAAATGGCATATAGAGCTAATCTGAAAAAGGTCACAGATACACAGATGAAGTGGTGGAGATTGCATCTACAGACAGCTAAAAATATTAACTTCAACTCATCTTTCCTTTCAGAAAGGGTTAACTTCACCCAGGGAGTGGCTTCGCACTGGAACAGGCTTCCCAGGGAAGTGGTCACAGCACCAAACCTGTCAGAGTTCAAAAGGTGTTTGGATGATACTCAAGCACATGGTGTGAGTCTTCGGGATGGTCCTGTGCAGGGCCAGGAGCTGGACTCCATGGTCCTTGCAGGTCCCTTCCAACTAGGCATATTCTGTGATTCTTGACCTCCAATCCAGATCTCATGTTACAATATACCTCTCTATCATTAATATTAATGATTGGCATAAGCAAATTGCAGTTGAAATAAGTTATTTTTAAAAGCTAGTCAAAACAACACTGAAGACCTCCAAAAACCTAGGAATTCACTTAAAGAAGAGAGTTTATCATAGCAAAAATATTTCATTCTGTTCAAATCTATGGTGATTTTACATGATGCTATTTTGGAAATTCACGTTTGCATCCTTTATTTCATGAGTGCAACACGAAGTTAACTTTTAAGTGGTCCAGCTGAAGCGTTCAGCAAATACTGCTTGATCACACCAACCCTGAAGAACATTTTTCAGCTTCAACTTACTTGACATAGATCTGCTTCTTTTTCTTGAGCAAACAGTAAGACTACATTTTAGAGAGAGATACCTAAACAGATGCAACTTCTGGTTCCTCTTCCTTCAGTGTTTATGAATGACTGACTACTCATTTACAGCCATCTTTGATTGCAACTGACTGCAACTTCTGTACCTTGCTTCCTGATTTTGGGCTGCCTATTCATTTTTGACAGTATTCTAAACAAAAGAAACCCTTCCTACAAATATACCTTGATAAAATCCTTTCTGTAAAAATTTGTATCCTTTTCAGTCTGAAATGTAACAGAACTAAGTAAATGTTGTATTCAACAAATGTATTAGTAGAGATTTCCACAGCAGTAGTAGCGGATTTTCCTCTTTTCCCCAGGTGAAGACAAGATGAACTTTACAACATTTTAAAGAAAAAATGAGACAGAAAATGCACAGCTAAGAAAACAGAAACATGGAGAGCTATATGCTACTGACAGAAGGGTATTAGTAATACTGTTCAAAGAATGCCCAGGAGTGCAGCCTAAGAAACCAAATGCATTGAATATACAAATTTGTGGTTTTAATATATTTCTCGCGAGTCCGCATGTTATTATAACACCATTATCAAGAATCCCATGAAGTAAATGGAAAGAAAGTGTTCAAACACACATTTAAAAAACCCACAAAAAATAAAAACAATATAAGAAGTTAAAATAAAACTGTATTTATGAAGGCTACTAATGTTCATAACAAAAGTTCCTTTTTCCTCTTTTAATGTGCAGCTGACCAAATCAGTAACTCAACATAACCTTTTACTTCCACTCTTAAAATAATGCCCAACTTTTCACTTCCAAAATGCCAGAATCTATACTGGCACGGAACCACAATTCATCTGGCTGACTACAACACCCTTTGCTTATCTCCTCTGGACCAGTCAGCCAACAGACACACATTTGTTCAGCAACTTACGAGATTCTTGCACTCCATTAAAATCCTACTGCATACTGCACCAATGCAAAATGAAAGTAAATAAGATTCATTAGAATACAAAAGCATACCAGGTACTGCATTCTGAGTTGAACAATTTTTTTTGTATTTCACCAGAAATCTCTAACATAAACTGTATCAGTTATATTGCATGACATCTGCAATATTTTCTTCTCTAAAATGGTCTAAATTGCTTCAGTTACACTGAGCAACCCCTCTCAATTATAAGCCTTTGTAGATAATTTTCAACTATTTCAAGAACCTGTAACATATGCTTTAAAACAGATGATCCTATTTTTTAATCCTTAAACTTCCAAGAACATAAATGGAATAAGAAAAATAAACCAACCATAAGCTGTCCAGCCTTTATTAAAAAAAAAATCTTGTTATTAAGTAAACCACAATGACAATTAGAAAACACATACTACTAGGACATGAACTGATTGTATAACTCTGTTGTACTAGGACTGACAGTTCAGCTTTCTCTACTCTGACCAGTATCGACCTGTGCAATAAAAAATGAATGCAGTCAATCAGCGCAGCTTTTGACATCAGATATCAGTGCCACAGGGGATGCTGACCCAAAGCAGAAGGAGATCTCCACAGCAAAGTGGTAGCAGTAACACTATATTCTACTGTCTCTTTCAGATATGCCATTGAAGAACAATTGCCATAACATACCTTGCATTTACAGAACTTTAGAATGTATATTCTATTTAGAGATTTATAATGAAGGCTAGAAATAAAACACTTCAACCAGTTCAATATATGCATCTGGACATATATTGCGTTTCATTTGTCTTTCCCACTGCTGAAGTGCTCAATATCATACACTGAAGTGCTCAAGGCCAATCTCTCCAGTTTTCAGGTTTTTTCTTCCTTCAAAAGAATTTTTCAATGTACATTATTAAACATCCTGAAAAAGATTTCTTATGGCCCTGTATTTAGACAGACTTTTTCTTTTAATTAAAAATGAGAGGCAACCATCTATAGCTCATTTGATACACACTGTTGACGAAATTCACAGTCATTTGAAACTATGTCTAAATATTTTTCAATAAAAACCAGCCTGCATTAGCTTAAATAATTCCTCACACAGTAAACTGCTTATACAGCTCTTTCTCTTCTTCAGTGTTGCAGAACTGGGAATACTTTCCTTCCCTATATGACACAGGAATTGTCTGTGAAAATGAATTGCTGCATTTAGTTAAGGCTCATCTGTGGGAGGACATTGACGCTCTTAAGTCTTTACAGAGGAAATATGTTTAATTTCTTGTCTAATTGAAGACATCTCACTGAAGGTTTTGATTTGCAATAGTGTCATCAGTTAAGCCATGATATGAGTTTCATTTGCTGTCCTTTGCTCTTAAACAGCTACTTGCCTAATTCTGACAAACTAAAAGATATGTGGTCTCAATTTAAAAAGAAATAAACAATATCCCAAATAAAGCACTAACGTCTTTGCTAACTTTTTTTTCACTGGATCCCAATTACTGATCTGAAGTGATTACTCTCTGTGGGAAATAATAAATGGAGATAACTGGAATCTTTTCAAAAGGGAAAAATTGTTTCCTGATATGGAAAAGATGAAAAATAACTTAAGGAAATGACTTGCATTATTCCTTATTGTACTTTTTCCTGTTCTAACAGAAGAGTATGGAACAGGGTCCTACACAACCAAACTATATTTAAAAGCTCAGTTAGCTTAGATTATGTGACCTAACTCTTACTTCTTCCACTCTTCTCAGCATCTATTAGGAATTTGCTTCTCTCTTCACTAATCCTATATTCTTCTACAATTTCAATTCCTACTTTCATAAGGATATGCATGTCTGTATTTTTAAGCATCTTTCCAGCTGCTCTAACTGCATGTTCCAACTGCAAAAATACAGACCTTCAGCCACCTTCCAAGTTTTATTTGTCAACTAACACCTCTACATCTTCACAGTTCCAGCATTCACTCTACTACTGCATGTCCTTGTAAACTCTGCATCATTCTTAGTCACGTATCTCATATCTTCTTACATCCAAGCTTTTGACAAGTCCTATTGACACCTAACAACATGCCCAGACTTCCTCTACATTCCAGTCATATAATCTGTGCTTATTTCCTTCTTCAATTATAGCAACCCAATTTTATGGCTACTGTGCTGGCCAAACATGCTTCTTAAATCAATTTGCCATTTCACTGCCTCCAAAATTTGGTCTTTTACCTCATGATTCACTCATACTTCATCTCTTCTCTAATCCCCCTGCACCTGATAGTCACCATCAGACTACAACTCCTATATTGGGGCTTTGTAGGAACTTGTTTGCTCTGACTTTTTTATTTCCTAAGTCCTAAATAGTTACTCTCCTTTGTTCCACCTTTTCAACTTCCACACCTTTCACACAATCCCTGGTTGTGTACGTGAAGCATCCAGCACTCGTTTTGGATAGCCATCCATATATAACATACTTACGATGGCTCAAAATCTAACTAGGAGAAATCTTCCGTGGGTATTTTCAGTTGAAAAGGTATGACATTACTTTTCATTGTTTTTTAGTTACCTGATAAGACAGCAAGTAAGCTCATTTGCCTTTCTCTCCCTGTGAGCAAGGCTGTATTCACTAGGAAATGAGACAGAAGTGTATCCATAGCCACTGCTGATAACTTTCAAACACAAGTTCCTTTGTAATATGATTAAATTAGACCCTTTGGGAGCAGGCATTTGGACTGGATGTCCTACGGAGCATCCTTCTGGTCTATATTATATTATTCCATGATTCCATGATCTTTCCCCAGACAACTGCTAAAAAGATGTCTTGAGACCAAAAGAAATGAATTTTAGCTCTGCCTAAGATGCAATG
>VWZD01009388.1:57248-77946 GCA_013396695.1 Sakesphorus luctuosus
TTTTCATTGTTTTTTAGTTACCTGATAAGACATCTTCAACTAGGTCTCCTTCTTGGATATCTGCTGCAGATTTCACCAGCTGGAGAATGTTTTCAGAGGTAGGGTCATGGCGGAAGAGCAGGATTTTGTCATACATTCCGTAGAAACCACATTCAGGAAACTGCAAATACAAACCCATCAGAATTTACTATGCTGTATAATACATAACTGCAAACCACAATTACTGTAAAATGAAATTTTGAAGGCAGACTGGACCACTTCTCAAACTAGTGCAAAATAGGATATATATTTTTACATGTATGAAAATATTTTCTACTCTATTCTGAAACTGTTTTTTCCCCTAGGCAAGTAAGCTCATTTGCCTTTCTCTCCCTGTGAGCAAGGCTGTATTCACTAGGAAATGAGACAGAAGTGTATCCATAGCCACTGCTGATAACTTTCAAACACAAGTTCCTTTGTAATATGATTAAATTAGACCCTTTGGGAGCAGGCATTTGGACTGGATGTCCTACGGAGCATCCTTCTGGTCTATATTATATTATTCCATGATTCCATGATCTTTCCCCAGACAACTGCTAAAAAGATGTCTTGAGACCAAAAGAAATGAATTTTAGCTCTGCCTAAGATGCAATGCCTAAATGATAGCTGGCTATGAAATACCTATTTCTTGAGACTGAAATTACCAGGCACATGAAACAATGCTTCCAAACTTAAGCATCATGATTTATTTCAAGGCAGAGAAGTTGGAGCTTTGAAATTAGATTAAATACTGTTTAAACTAAAAATGATTTTTGCAAACTCCAAGGTTATAAACTGCAGATTATCATCTAGTTAACTGGGGCTTTTTGTTGTGGGTTTGTTTTTTGGTGTTTTTTTTTCTGCAGAACAAAAATTAGTGAATTTTTTAGCGCTCTCAGCCTAAAGAATTAAGATTTTGTTCTGAAAACACAACCAAGAAACTCTCTTCTGTTACAAAAGATTCTATTCAATTTTACGTCAATGCTCTACTCCATGTTTTATCAACCTGTAGTGAAACACAATGATAAGCATAGCTCAAGACATAAACTAGTATGTTTTCAGGTTGCACTTTGCAGTAGTATTATTTCCAGAGCACAGAATAGAAGGAACCCATCAAAAAATACTTTTAAACAATACATTCATTACTGATTACTGGAAGCTTTGGAACATATCCAAATACCAAAGGAAGTTATGCGCTTTTATTAAGTTTTGAAGCATGCACTGAAGAGAGGAAAAAAATTGGTCAGATCTCTGGTTTGAATGAAATATATCTACACGTCTGAAATTTTGATTTCTTTTTGCAAGCTATACCATAAATATCAACATACCAATAATTCTTGGTTGGGCAGATTAACTGTCTGAAAAAAACCCCAGCTGGTGAATTTAGTTACTTATACAGGTTTTATACTGAACAGAAACAATTTCTGGTCTCTCAAAAACATAAGAACTACCCACAGAATATCTGCAAAGTCTGCTATAGCGTGTATGTTTAAAGATGTACAAATTTGGCTCACATGCACTGCGTTACCATGTTAAAAATCCTCAACAGATCACTGAACACATGATATGAGATCCTGTTTCCTTGAGCACCTTTATCACCTACCAATTATGAACTGAGGGAGTTGGCAATCTACTGCTAAACTTTGAGGAGTCTGGCACCAACACACACACAGGCATTACAATCACTTATATAAAAGAGATGCGTATTTGTAAAACATTCCTAGTAATCTCAGTTAACCATTCACATCATGTCACAGTAACAATGAAATGTACTTTACCATGTCCATAAAGATTAAAATGGTTTACGACGTCATGCTTAACTTGTATTTCCAAAATAGTTCTCACTGAAGATTACCACCTCTATGTGGATGAAAAACTTGCCTCTAAATATGTGGTCTGTTGCCTTCTAAAAATTTTCTGTAAGTTTTTTTTTTCTTGTTAAGGGGGTACTGTGTTTTAAAACCAGCTGAAAATTAAGCTCCGAGCAGCTGCTTCCCTTCCCCTCCACTCCCTCCAGCGAGAAAAGGGACGACAAAGCAGAGATTATGGATTGAGACTATAATTTACTAGAAAACTAGAAAACAAACAGTAACAGCAACAATACTAACAGCAACAGTGTATAAAAGGGCATGATTACATGTAAAAAATACTTATAGAAGTCCAACTGCCACAATGTTATCGTGGTCAGTACCACATGGCTTCCTGAGACAAAAGAGAAAAATGGTGGATGTTACCATCAGCATTTTTTATCCCCGAGTTCCAGACAACTCACATCGACAGACAAATCCCCCCCAGGCTGGACTGTCCCTGCCGCACCACCCACGCCGCACCACCCACACCGCACCACCCACACCGCTCTGCTCGCTCCTTTGCTCCTGCAGAAAACAAGGAACAAAATGGCAGCAGTTCCACAGTCATTTTCAAAGTTGCCCTTTTCTTCCATGGGAAGCCACACCCCCCTCAGCAATGATGTGGATGGTACCTAATAAACAACCCACACACATCCACAGGGCTCCAAGGCTCTGCCCCTCTCAGGGCAATGACAGGAAAATTAACTCTGTCATGGCCAAAACCAGGACAGAGTGGCAAAGCTCTTTCTATTTTCACATTCTGTGAAGTAACAAATGTTCTGTAAAGACAAGCACTATCACATTAAAATCTTACAGAAGCAACACCAGGTGGAATAAAGTAACCAAGATGGATATTAAATTTTTATTTATTTAAAATAAAATTGGCATATAGACTCCACTTCTAATGGAGTTGTTAGCCAACCAAAAGTCACATTCTGTCACTACATAACTAGTGATGTAAATAAATGCTTCCATATTTGGATGATTTTTTTTTTATCTATAGCTACATTTTAATGCTAAATAAATTATATCCTCTATCATCTTAACTAAAAACAAAAGGACAAAAGAGACTTCAAGTTTCAGTATAATTGAAATAAACTCCTAAATATAGCAACATCAGTAATTTTTGAGGGACAGTGCATTTTCTCCCACAGTTCCAAATGTGAAGATCAAATATTTCAAGTATCCCATACTTCAGATGCAGTAAATTAAAACTGTAATAAGCCAAATAATGCCTAAGAACCTTAACTGACAATGTAGCAGTTTCTAAATTGTGTTAAATAATAAATTATTTGATGTATAGTCAGAAGAATTCCTCTAGGTCAAGAACAAACTAAATTCATGGCTTAGATGTGAAATAGTTACTTTAGCTTTCAAAGAAATTTGCTTTACATCAAGCACAAGTGGAAGCGAATCAAAGCTTTTGAAGCGAGATGTAATCTGCATTGCAATTACACTCTTCATGCATACAGGTGCTAATGTAGCCTAGGTAATAGCAGATGACACAGGCGCTGACATCCGAGTGTCTAACAGTCATTCAAGGTCTCACCTAGCAGCGCTGAGCCTGCTGGAGCCACTCACAGGCCTGTGTCACTGGGATCCATAGCTGAACAAGCACTTCTTCACTGACCGCAGTGCTTCTGCTGGCAGCAGCAGATTGACTCTTCTTGTAAACATTTTAAATTTAGAACATTCACAAGAAAGTAACTCTGGTAAAATCATAATTTTAATTAAACAAATTCCTACCTTGCTACAGTACACAAACCTGATGGCATATTTAAGAATTTTCTTTTACAGAGGTAGTGAAATGCCATCCTTCAAAATGGGCACTACTTGCTGATCCTTTTCAAACACTGCAAGAGTTTCCTGATTTCTCTGCATTTCAGAGATATCACAGGTATTTCCCTCTAAACTCACTGTGACTGAAATTGATTGCTCTCTTTATATTACCATTCCATTTGCTCTTTTCAAATTAGACCCACTTTTTCTACCTAAAAAAAAGTATTT
This sequence comes from Sakesphorus luctuosus, assembly GCA_013396695.1. Lineage (NCBI taxonomy): Eukaryota > Metazoa > Chordata > Aves > Passeriformes > Thamnophilidae > Sakesphorus > Sakesphorus luctuosus. The sequence goes on from VWZD01009388.1 coordinate 61,124, forward strand.
GTGATATTACATGTATTACACGTGTACAAATATGTGCATCTTGAGGCATCGTTTATTATATTCTGTAGAAAAAAGTAAATTCATTCACAACATTTTTTGATAAATTATATACAAGAATTACCTTCTTTGTTTGATTTAGTTTTCCCCAGATAAACTACTCGTAAGTCAAGAAAGCCCTTTTATGGTGCAATTCTTCAAACATTGTATAAGGACCAACTGTTGCAACAATGACGAAAATTCCATCAGCTAAACTCATTCCTAACAACAATAATGTTGATTTGCACAGAGAAAAGTAAACAAAAAGCAGCCACAACACTTGGTCCTACCAAACTATAAATAGCATTCTGTTTTGCTAAACATGGGACAAAAAAAGGAAACAATGGTAGTTTTGGAGCTAAATTCCCCAATACTAATGAAAGTCCTTGTTGCAATATAATAGCTGCTTACAGTGGAATTAGCAGAGTTAAATAGTCATTGTAATTGCCCTAATGAGGAAATGTAATATTTCTGTAAAAATTGGGAGTGTAAATTATTTATATGGGGTTCAGAAACAGGATCTATTTCTTGGTGCTTAACAAGTCATCAGTGGCCATTAAGACATGACTATCCATGAACACCTTGTTTGCCTACTCCAAATGTGAAGTAAAATGCATTACTTAAATGGCCTTCAGTGTGGTTCCATCTAAGGTGCAAGTCAGACAGGATAAATGAGCTTTACAGCATAATGACTTGTTAAACCACCACAGATTACTTGTGTATTTCAAATGTGCTCCCATGACCCGCCCTTTTTTAAAGGAAATTATCAGCTCTCTAACATGACCACTTACCAAAAATTCTGGGTTCCAGCATTACAATTTAGCAAAATTTCTGTATTAATACTAGTCTGTCCCCAGGCTTGATGTTATTATTTATTAGATACTTTCTAGTGCAGAGAGAAGAAATACTGGATAACACAATTGGTCTAAGACTGAATGGTTCAGTGCATCTGAGCATAAGTTGAAAATTCCATTCACTACAGATACTGGAATTCTGGAAAAGCTAAGATAACTTTTTAATGAAACCACCCAGGAAAAAATGTCATAAGAAAGTACAAACAAGAAGGAATGCAATTACTATTGAAGAGACTATTCGATGGGCAATAGAATCCCTTTAAGGCCTTACTTCTGTTTTCCAAACTTGTACTTTCAATTTTGCTACTTAAGGCCAATTTACAAGAGATGTGTAAAACCATTAGGAAGAGGCATTATATTAGATAAATCCTCCCTAAAAATGAAGGGGTTTTAGCCTAGACACCTGCAGTCCCTGTCTGGGCACCAGACATAATCAATTACAGCCTTTAAATACATAAAAGACTGGTTTCAATAGGAAGAGAATAATCTGTTTCTCCNAATACAGGGAATTGGACTAGAGACAAGGAAAGTTTTGTAAGGGTAAGAATAAGAGAATCTCTGTTACTGAAGAGGTTTACAAAAGAATGTATTATATAAATGTTAGGAACCAGATAGCTGATCTTTCTGTGTTGGGGTAGAAAAATAAAGTAGATTAACTCCATATGACCTAATAATCACGATGCTGAAAAATTTACTATGGAGAGCTTTGATCAGAAGTATGGCTAAATGCGCCTTACTAACTTTTACCTTATTTATTTACTTATTTATTACACACAAGTTTCTGTTCACAAGCAGTGTTAAATCTTGCATGTACCTATCCACACTGCTATTAGGTAAAAAAAAAGTCCTAAACTTGGCATGACTGTTCTCAGTAAAACTTTCATTATCATACAGAAGACTCTGTATTATATATCCACATGTTTTGTTCATTAATTTACAAAATCAAAGTTGATTTATTTAATGTTTGGGGTTTTTTAAAATTAAACCATAAATCTATCCTAAGAAGATGAGTAAGTATTATGTTTTCTATAAGATCAGTTAATGTTGTCCAGCCTCGCTACAAAGATGCCATTCATTATAATGTTTATATCAGTGCAACAGACTTATAGTGGAGGTTTGTATTGTTCCCCCATTCTGTATTACTGGCAAGCACACTGTAACATACCCAAGGAATATTAAAGGACACTGTCAGAAAACACCTGCAAAGGTAATACCACTTAGAAATAACTACTAATCTCAAAGTAAACCATTGCCTAATCTGTAACATGCAATTTTGCAGAAATGGAAACATAATACGCTATTTTTCATCCTATTGACAATTACATTTTAAAAACCCTTAATTTCTCTCATGAAGAAATGAAAGTCTGTCCTTAAATAAACTGACTATTTGCCAGGTTTAAAACTTCAAGGAAGATCTGCATCCTGTAAAGCTGCACTGAATTGACTTAAGATTTGACTGGTACTGATCAGTGTGACTATTTATAAAACAGACACACGTAAGATTGCAGGGTAAAGTTTCAGTCCTTAGTGTAAAATAGCATTCATATAGACAAGTAATTATGTCACAATAGAGTCAAATTGATTTTAGACAGCTTGACGAGGAAAACTTGTAATTTAGAGATCATCTCCATTTAAAAATCAGCTTTCAGGAATGGCAGAGGGGGACTGTTTGGAGTTTTTGCACAAAGATATTTCTGGATCAAGCTGCAAGTTATTTTTTTACTTGTCCACTTTGAAATGAAAAATTAAGAAGACAGTGTATATTACTGTTGCTCATACTGATTACAAATGTATTACATATTTATTACTGAACAGTAGTGATTTAAAATTATTAGCTTTTAAACTGTAAATAGTTACTGAATGCAGATGCAGCGATCATTCACAGACTGTGAATACTCCTTTAGCACTACTTTAATCCATTACATCTCCAAAACAAGTAAAATGCATGTCAAGACCATTACCCTAAATTTTTTTCTAAGAATTTCAACAACAATTGAAACAAGTTTTAAGCACTTCAACTCTTGCCTTCTTGATGTTTGTCTCATATTACACCAACAGTTTTCCCTTACATGTAGTGTAATGCAACCATAATAAAAGTGCATTATTTGGGAAAAGCTTAAGAGATTTTCATTCCAAACACTGAGCCTTAAAAAACTGCTGTCTAAACAATCATTTAGAACATGTCTTACACGATATTGTAGCAGCTTTTACAGTAGAAAGAGGAAACATTACTACCATTTGAAGTCACCCATAATAAACACATTGAATTTGCGTGCTTCTTTCATTTTCTAAAAATACTACATCACCATTATCTACCTGTAAGATTAAAAAAAAAAAAAATTTAAAATCACTTTTTCAGATGAAAAAGATTGCTGATTGGGAACTCAACTAATAATTTGTTATTGCCTAGATTGTGGACATTATGGCAGCTGATAGTCCATAAAACACAGGAAACAGGAGCCTCAGCACTAACTTTTCGTCAAGCAGACGCAACCACTGCAGTGTTTTTACCCAAAGCAACTGTGAACATCTCAAGAAAATCCACCAAAATATTTCACAAATAACTGTATAGAAGCCAAATGATTATGCAAATTCTGGAATTTCATTTAAAAAGCCTTCAATTGATACTACAAAAAAACTACAGGCTCAAATTTCAATAAGTAGAACCTCTAATTATAAGTATTCAGGAATTTGTTTAATCCATCGCATCAGTCAATAATTTCAACAGCATATGTCCCTCCACATGCAAACAGAAGCTGAACTATCTGCATCCATACTGTCTTACTAATGGCTGTTCTCAAAACAATGATCAAAGACTAATTGACAAAGGCAAGTTTAGTTATATTTACAACCCGTATCAACTTACTGTGACAATCAAATGATTTTATTATTACAGAACTTTAGATGACCTAAATGCTAACATATTCCCAAACTGAATTGTGAAGCTTTCAAAAATTATCTAATAATAACAAACCATATACACACTTATCTGAATGGAGAACCTATTCAGCCTCCTTTGCTGTGGTAAACCAAAATTTCATATAGAAATTAACTCAATGGAAAGATAAGATGGTCTATAGTGAGACAATGCTCACCAGTTTGGTTTAATACTTATGTACTTGGAAAATTAGCATAATAGGTATGTCAAATGAAAAACAGACGAGAAGTAAATTTCTTCCATATCAAGAACTTTATTTAGAAGAACTGGAAAACACACACTCTAAACACTGGTGATGGTTTCAGTGCAATTACTAACATAACCTTATAGTGATGTCTTGTGATAATTTTGTAAAAATACTTCAAGATTTAAAATTGTAATGTTTTTGTAACATACAGGTAGATAGATTCTCAGTGCTAAGGGTGAAAAAAAAAAGTCCTCTTCCTGTTTCTGTCTTTTTATGTTACTACAATTTTGCGTATGTCCTGTAAGAGTTAGTTTCTGTTGCTTTATTCTAGGAAGCAATGAGAGTTGTCTTTTTGATTTTTTTCAGTCCCTGTTGACCTTTTCCTTAACATTAAACTGAGCTACATCTTTTTAGTAATGATTTTTTTTCTTCTAAATTAGTTGAGATTTTTACAAGCCTTCCACTTAAAGAAGACCTTTAGTGATTACCATAACAGCAACTGCAACAAGAACTTTGACAAAACCTCGAAGTCTTTCACAGCACAAAGAGAGCGATCCAGCACACATGAAGACAATGTCTTCCCACATCCCATGGAGAAGCTGAGTCACACAGAATGTTTTGACTTAACTTGCTAAAACACAAGTAACCTTGACCTAACCTAAACAAGATTGCTGAACTCACCCTATTACGTGCATAAATAAAAACGTTTACATTGATGCAACTGTTTTAATATAAAGATATAAATGTACAATTTTTTTAAAACAATCCTATTAAACAAATTGAAATATTCTTGTTTTATATTCTTAAAATAATAAAGCGTTTTATTTTTAGAAGCTGGAATTTCCTTTCTCTGCAGAGGTCAGAACACAGAAAAATCAAGACACTGAAAAGCCAGTTTTTGACCAAGAACACTGTTTTAATTTTCATCTAGCTGTGGCAGTCACTATTAACTCACTGGCAGAACTCAAGAGGCTTTTTTAGAAGGCTCTATTTACCAAGAACAAAGTTATCATGAAAAGATTAGTCTTTCTTTCACGCATAAATAAAATATCACAAGAGTCCATGGTTTTGTTGTAGGAAACACCACCTAGGATTCAAAGACTTTCTTTGCATATACACCACTACAGTTACTACAAACTAACATGAAAACTGGAGTTTAAATAGAAGTTTCCAGTATGGCTATCCAGAATATATGTAGCAACATCTGAGTGAGAACAGGAGGTGAAGCTTGCTCCAGCAGCAGTGGTATCTCCACCTCAATCCAGGATGCTGTGCTTAAGACATCTTAGAAATTTAACTCACTCCAGACCTTTCTATTAAGTGCATTTGCACTTGCCAGGCAGACAATCAGCAAGGATAGGCAGTAGATTACTGTTTCCTTCTTTTTTATTGTATTTTCCCCCAGAAGTCAGTCCTCAGTTATACGGGAAAGAAAAGCATCAGAAAATATAAGGAGTAGCACCAATCAACTTGATGCTGCCTATGTTGAATACCATCTGCGACAGACAGGTCAAGCCCATTTGTCACACATAAAGTCAGGCAAAGGATTAAGGAACAAGTATCTTGCATTGGAGGTAAAACAGCAATGGAAGAAATCTTGAAAGGCTAGGAAGAGAGGTGACCAGAGCAACGAAATACACTTAGAACAGGGGTATAGCAAAGACTGATTGTCTCTTGAGCCTTCAGAATAGCAGCGAGCACCCAGATTTACAAGGGTTAAGGTGGTGAGTGGGAAGAGCAGTAGAGGTGTTTGTTTCCTTTTTGCCTTTGCATTCCTAGAGAACTATTAGAAAGTTTGCTTCCAATCTACCTGCTAAGTGAAACAGACAAGTTACTAAGAATATACCCACTATCCCAGCCAGGAACCATTCTCTAGATCCACAGTTGAGTGGCACAGAAATGGCTTACTGCCACACAGCTGACCTCTTTCCTCAGAAGCAGGGTAGACAATATTCCCACTGCTTATTTTCATCAGTCTCTTACACATGCTAGAACCCAAACCGCCTGGACATCACCTGAATGAATGTGATGTTGCACAGTTCAAAATGTATCAGGTAGCATGCAGTTAAATAACTGAAAAGTTTATGTGATTGTGGGCCAGTGCTTGAGCCTGTATTCTCACTTTGGCTCATTTTACAGATATATTATTAGATGTAACTTCAGAGAAACATTATCATTTGATACATTCCTAACATCAGTTAAGCTTCATAATGCTTTACTTAGTGCTTTAATGGGGGCAGTGTCATTCTTTATTTACAGTATTCATTATTCTTTTTACTTTTTTACTACAATTCTTGATTAATTACATATTCTATAAAGCACTTGCTGCCTTTAGAATAAAAGTTAGTAAGCTGTTTCCAAGTGGGTCATCAGAAAGGAACAAACTTCTAATTGACTTATGATGTAAACTATGTTTTAGATAACAAGTATGTTCATAAAGATATTTTGCTAATTTTGTTTGCAGCAGTAACCTGCTGCAGAAATAAGATTCCGTCATCCCTCTGAGACCGGGAACAGAGTACGCCGCACACACACACTGACTTGGACACTGAAGATCCACAGAGATAAAATACAGCTGAGCCCCTTCACAGAACTATCCATGAAAAAAAAAACAACAACATGGCCACAGTGAAACATAGGAACATGACTATTTTGGAGAGGGCTTGAACTCTGAACAACCTTTTTGTCAGACTTTTTCAATATAGATTGCTCCCTGTGGCTATTCAGGGCAGGAGTTGCTTCCTTTGCATGGTATCTTTAAACAAACAGGTTCTCTTGCTACATATGTTTCCTGCCACTGTATGTCCACTTATCTTCTGTCACTCAAATTGCTTGCTGCTAAAAATACTGCCACATTACTCACGCTACTTTAATGCAGACTTTAAAAACTCCCAGTTCAGGACAAGCAGCCCTGAGTCTTCTCTCACTGCTCCTGAACTGAGTCTGGAAAGTGGCTCCTGGCTGGGGTCAACCCACCACTGCTCAATGCAATTAAACATGAAAAATCTTAAATAATAACACTTCTCTCTCAAACAAAGTGAACGTTACCATAATTAGTGTAACTTTATTTGTGCTAAAGTCTATTACAGCTTCCAATGCAATGAAGATGATGCAGCATCAAGAAGATGTAAAGAAAGAATAAGTTCAATATCTCAGAAATTGAGAAAATATTCAAATAATTTTGTCACATAAAAATTCTAAAAGCTAATGTGCCATGCAAACCAAAGCACACTTGTGTAGCTGACTGTTGCAGCAGGTAGATTAAGAGGTTAATTCAGTAGAAACGTTTTAAAAAGTAATAATTAAAACACAACAATGAGACTCAAAAAATAAACTGGTCTTTCATCCTGTTGGTGGCAAAAACATTATCACATCGACCACATCTGCATATGCTACATAACTTCCCCGAAAATTTTCACAGGCAGAGAGGTACTGAGGGAGAGCACTAACAGTTTCTGTCTTCTTGGTTGTTTCATGCTAAGAGTTTCGGAGCACTATCCTAATAATCCATTAATGTCACATTTCTCTTAGACAACAGGGGGACCCTCAGCAGAAAGGGTTACACAGTTCCTGTACATGTTCGCTTGTGTAGCCCAACACTGTCAACCCCCCCATGCAGAATTGTGGAGCCTCCTGTGAAACATTTAGGAGAAGAACGTGACAAGTGTCAGATTGTTGACAGGCACCCATTTACGTAGCTACTTCACAAACAGACTGCATTTCTCACCAAGAAGGTTGAGAAATGGAACAGAAACTTTCATGCCCTTCATCAAACAGGCAGAAAAAAGATGAGGAAGCACTAACAAAATCAAGTCTCTTTTCTAATTTCTTTAATAAAAAAAATTCTAAAGATAGTGACTGAGAGTCCCTTGCTCACAAACATTGACTTTTTCTGAAGCTGTAGTCTTTCTAGTTCTGTGCTATATACATCTGGGAAAACAGATTCCTAATTTCAGAAAGATGAAAAGAAACCAATTCTAGAGCCAGTTTCTTAAGTTATTTTTTAAAAAAGCAAAGAAACACTGAACAGAGTCCAAGCCCCTATTTCTGTGAGAGCCTACCATCAGATGCATTTGAGCTCTCTTGGACTAAGCATGACATCAATTCAGGAGATTCAGTCATCAGTTGAGTGCATCACTCAATAGACTACATAACATATAAACTACTTACACGCAGTCAAAGTTTGTGTGTATGAGGTAAGAGATTTAGACAGATACAGTAAAGTTAAGAGATCTACAGATCACTCTCACTTCTTTATACCTCTGCTCTACTTTCAAAATCGACTTCATTTCCTTCAAGATAGATGCCAGTCTATATAATTGTGTAATGACTTTTGGGGTTTTTTTGCACAGAAACAGAAAACAAAATAGCTTTGATCAGGACTACTGTTTTAAATAAAGTATTCCCAAGTATGTGGTTTCCTCCTGAAAGAGCAGAATTCTCTGACATTTTAAGACTATTAAGATGTCAGTTGTCAATTTTACTTCCATTTATGATAACTAGTATCCTTATTAATAAAGAGACAACAAAAAGTAACAGGATTATTGGGTTCTAATCCTATAAGGAATATAATCTGGAGGGAATTACAGGAGAAGAAAAGGCTGAGGGTACTCATGTGGGACCTGAGTTTAGAGCACACTAGAACCAGGTCTGTACTGGGCTTCAGATTACTAACTTTTAATTAATTTAACAACATTTAATTCATGTTATACACATTAATTTCCATTTCCAAATGTGTCTTAGAAAGCAAAAATACTAAGAGGAAGATGTCTAGAACATCTAGTACAGAACAATAGGACAAAAATGTCTGTAAATTATTGTTTTATGGAAATTTAGCTTTGAGTCAGTCATGACATAGAAGTTTGGGATTCATTGCCCACAACAACCAAAAGTTTTCCTTGTCAAACACATGCTTAGAGATAGGGAAACAGCGTGATTTTCTTTAAAAACATGATAAAACCCGACAGCTTTTATATAATAATACTAGATAGACATAGATTTCTAGACAGTGAATCACTTGGGAAGAGGCCATTTGGGTTCCAAGTCTTCCTACTTTAAAGTTTCAAAGGTGGACTGTTCAACTTTTTGAACACAGTCCTAACTGTAAGACTAGGAAATGATCAGTAAAGAAATGGAAACCACTGAAAGGCAAATTGGATCACAAGCAGGTCACAAAGTTTCTGTTAGGGGTACTCAGAAATTGGAGAGTTAAGAGATTAAAATTTCCCTCCTCAAATATTTTGTCAGCAACTTGTTTCTTAACAGAAGTGCTTGTAGCTGCTGTGGTATCATTTGCATCCAGTACTTCCTTTATTTACATTGTATTCACTGCATGAAAACCTCTCAGAACATAGAAGCATAGATTCAACATATGTCTAAGCCTTCTGTGAACCTAGAAACACTTTCACGAAATGATGAAAATAATTTAAAGAGAAGCATGTGAATAAACCTTAAGGATAATTATTTTTTTAATTACTTTCAAAAAAATAAATTCATTAAACAGAGGAATTGCTAGGTTGCAAAAGGAGCTTTAAAGTGTGTGTCTCATACATATAGAAATACAATGTTCAAAACAGAAATTTGATAGCAACAGACATAAACAGAAACTTGAGAGTTGTAGAAAAACTCCTAAGGAAAGCCCAAATATATGTGGAAGTATCACTGTCAGCATACTTTAAGCACATTCAAAGTTTTGTTAATACTTTGGGAACAAAAAGAATTTTAATAATTCTAGCACTCATAAATATTTATCAGCCGCTTTCCCCTTCTGGGAAAAAGTATTATTGGGTATTATTGATTAAACACTTTGCATTCAAACATCGGTTGATACGGAAGAGGCCTCACCAAAGACGCACACTTATACTGTCAAATCCTAAAAACTTTAAAGCAAAACTGAAATAGCTGAAAAGTCAATGGTTGGGTTCTGGAGTAATCAAGATGAGGAAAACTAGTATGCTGCTCTTTAAAAAGGGATACAGAGCTGTGAACTTCTCAAAATAACACAGCAAATGAAAACATGAAGGACAGTACTACCTTGGCTTCTGAAAAAACTAGACAACCCGGTAATGTCATGACGAGACTGCCAAGTATAGTTTAACAGCAACACAGGTTCAGACTTTGCAAAATGTTATGTCAGACATGGGGAAACATGGAATACAAGCTGCCCTGATGTAACAGGGACTCTGTTCTCAAAAGCAACAAGGAAATTTAGTTGATGTAGTGGGTAATTAGATGAACATGCACTCTTAATGAATTGGTTTTGCCATAAACTGGGGAGTATCAAAGAAGCATATGGATTCACTACCTCTGCTTTTGGCACTGATGCAACCGCAGCTGGAAGCCTCCCACACCTAGCATTTAAAAGTCAAAAAACTAGGCCAGCGGAGAAAGGATTCAGGGAAGAATAACAGAATAATTAAGGAACTGAAAGACATGGTCTCCTCTACATGGCAGCAGGGGATTAAACTGTTTAATTTCTAAAGGCAGATCAGGATGTGATTTGATCATGTTTGATAAGCATCAGTACCAGAAAGTGAAATCTGATTATCTATTGATTCATCTGCTTTGCAGACAAAGCAACTGCAAGTTCCAATTTCTGACAGCTGAGGCTATGTATAATTAGATTGCAGAACAATTATTTTGCTGGCCCAACTTCTTTCTCTGTTTAATTTAAGTATCTAAAAATCTAAGTATCTTACTGAAAAACCAATAGGGTCATGCTATTTCCACATTATTGGATTTTTACTTCTAAAAGAGACACACTATTTGGTAACAAATGAATTCAGACAGCTACTATGGCTTTCTAATACAAAAAAATGTATTAGACCAAATTACCATAATGTCATACTCTGCAACAACACTAACTGTCAAGCTAAATTGGAGCAAGCTAACAGCTTTCTTGGGACTTTTCTCAGACAATCTTTTTCTTTCAGTCTCAGGACATTAAAAGAGGTATTTAATACATCAGCTATCTGACATTACCCTGACACTCATTCTGGCATTGACAAGACCTCTAATGTAACACTCAGTCTAGGTCTGTGTGTCCAAAGACAGTCCAATGACAGCAACAGAAAAAAAAATGCACAATGTATTATAAAAGGCAAGATTTAAAGAGCTACCAATGGTTAGGAGAAAGAAGATAGACCTAAGGAAACTTTGAAAGCCTTCAGTTCTGCCTTTAGATAGGCAGTAAATAGTGCATATAATGGGAATTAAAGTTCAATATTAAAAATAAAGGATGGTTTAATCACTGGCAATGACCTTTTAGGGAGCTTGTGGTATCTCCATCAGCAGATGTTCTCAGAACAGGTCAGACAGAGAAGGGTGCAGATACAGCTGATCCTGACTTGAAACAGGAGGAAAGCCTTTTGTGTCTTTCTAAGTCTGTATCTACAACTCTTTTGGAAGACGCAAAGGAAGAAAAACTACTTTCAGTTCACAGGAAGAAAACTATATAAGGTACGTTCCTACAGTTTAATGTTCCTTTCTGTAGGTCACATTCCTGTGACTTTCCTTTATGATAATCTGAAATTCCAATTTCAGATAATTGGAAGTTCAACTGAATAAATACTTCCCCTTTTATATCCTGAACTGTTGTGTAGAGCTCCTCTGCAACATTACATAGCTGTCACACTTCACAAGGGAAGTATTTGCATCTCAGTGTGGGTGAATACATGTCCACCCCCATCCAACTAGTACTGTCAGATTATTTGACAGTTTAATTTCAGTCAGACCTATCTGCCTCAAGAATATTTTTAAACATCAAGACAAAAGTTGCCTTAGAGTTTAATATGTCTGGGATGCACATCTTAGAAATATTCTATCTAACACATGAAATTAACACAGTGTCAACCCCAAATTCCTGCTGGGTTTGATTGTTCAAATATCCACTTCCATTATTAACCTACAAGTATTTAATTTTCCCAGTACAGAACTTCACACTCACTAAATTTCACCTCTTCTCCCACAATGGAAATGACATTTGACAGTATTGTTCTCAGAGACAACAATGGACTGGAACTTTTCTGATGGCTCTGCCCCTCTGATTCTAGACTTTAAATAGGTTTTTCCCCTTTGTTTTTATGAGATTGAAACTCTCCTGCTACTAAAAAATTGTACATGCTTTTGTGAAATGATATTGACTTAATCACATCTCTGAATATTTAATTTCAAGTGTTGGCTCCTGCCTTCTAGCAAACTCTTTTTAAAAAAGAATAAATGTTTTTCAATGCACTTTTCATTTATTGTGCAGTGCTACAATTTTCAGTTGCAGAACTGTGTTCCTCAATTGATGCTGGAACTTTTAAATGACACAGAAAAGAAACTTCCACTGAGACCAAAAGGTGAAGCAGCTCCTTGAAGCTACTGGTTCACAGGGCATTTTCATACAGAATACCATATTAAAAATATATTCCTTACATCAAGGAAATGATGGCTTCCTGCTTTTTAATGAGAAATTGAAGTCTTTGGCATTAAACACAATATTTGAAGAGCACTACTGGCAAAGTCAGAATTCTGTTCCTGCCAGGGGAAAAGCAGTTGTCACAAACTAAGAAAACTTTTAAAGCCTCCATTTCACATATAAAGAAACCCTTCTAAGTTCTAATAACAAACGAGTCATTGTAAAATAATCTCATTTGCTTGAAGTCTGAGCCATTTGGCACCCAGCCAGCTGGGGGTGAAAAGACAGACACTTAATACACAAAGATCCTAGCAACTGTAAGTCTGCAGGGAGCAAGAGACTGTCTTGCCAGCAGCTGAGTGAACAAGACCTCAGATAATAAAAAGGAATATACAAAATTAGGTTTTCATGGGCTGCTTTAGTCTTTTGGAATAAGTCTGAAGCAGGAAAATGGACAGTAACATTCATAGCCAAATGAGGCAGAAACCTGGATGTCACATAAGCTGTGTGACCCTACAAATGTGGAGTAACAATGTTAGGAAACTAACTTCTGATCAAAAGAAAACAGAGGGATCAACACAGCCAGCCTCATTCCCCACGATTTAAAAATCTAGTTACTCAGTTAAGCTGCTTGAATTTTCTTCTCATAGTTGAGATACCCATCTTTCCTAGCAAAACAAAAAAAAACACATTGAGTTTTGTTACCTGAACTTTCAAATTCTCCCCTCAGCAAAAGAAAGGGGCAGCAAGCAAAGCGACAAGTTAAAAAGACAAAAAAAAAAAAAGCCAGACCAGCTGCGGCTGGGTGCTTCTGCTCTACATTCTTTATGTGTGATACCCACCCAGCATTCCCCAGGCACAGTATGGAACATTCAAGGTGCTCCATACACAAACATCTACTGCCACAGGCTCACTACCCACATGCCACCTAACAGCCTTCATGTCACCCAGCTCCCAATATTTCTACCCTCTCTTCCAGCACAGAAGGGGGGCACTGTTATCATAAAAATATTTATCATTCAGAAGCATAAATCTAAGTATTTTCCCACAACTTGTTCAACTGTTTTGATTCTCTACAAGTGGCAATGTTCTTATTACGCATCACCAAGCCATGAAATAATGGATGGATGTGTTATTAAGATTATGACAAACACATCCCTTTCATTATATCAGACCTTCTGTAACTGCATAGAGAAAATTTGGGGGTTTTGTCTTTGCAATGTTTATGAAAGTACTTTAGAGATAATACTTGTGCTTTTTGAATGGCTTCTTTTCCTCACAGCAACAAATACTTTTACTCAACTAATTACATCTTATCAGCAGGTAATTTCACCTCAATTATTTTTTGCATCTAAAGCCGGTGAGTGCACAATAGTGTGAGAACAAAGCTATAAACATTTCAAATAAGCCCTGATCTGACTGCAGTGATCCAGCATGCTACCTTGAACTGCCAACACGGCTTCAGTAATAACAAATGACATTTCAGAAGCCCAAAGCAGTCACTGCAGAACGCTTCATGGGTTATGTCACCTTGGATTCACTTTATGCAACACACCATTAAAAGCATATGTTGATCATTAATTGCTATGCTCCAACAAGGTAAATAAGGACTTGAAACTGGATACGATGCACTGACAGACCAGTTTGACTTTCTGGAATTTTCAACAGGTAAAATAACAACCAAGGCCATGATTTTTAAAAGCATATGGTAACTGTTCTTGCGCATGCTAAGTTAAAACTGACTTTCAGGAATTAGATTAATTTGGTTCACATCTATTTCTTTTCGCTGTGCTGACCATTTGTAGCCTGTACCACACACTAAAACTCACATAGTAATAAGACTGCTAAAATAAAGTCCATTGAAAAGAATCACATCTAAACTGTCCATTAAGTGGGTGCATACAAGCAAAGGTTCTGTTCTGTATATTCAATCACGTTTTCCACACCAAATGATTCACCAGCATCATTTCTACCACTGTTAACTATGCACAGAGGAAAAAGGTGTTTTATTATTCACAAATAAACTCAAAAACTAGTAAAATGAATAACAAGTAGCAAAAAGAAAGCTCAACAAAGCAAAAGTAAAATGCCTGTATTATTATGTAGAGTCAAATGTTTAATTTTCTTTAGTCATTTCTAACCATTAATCAAAATTATTCCAATTTGCAAACTTGCCTTTATTTTTCTAAATCTTTTGTCTTAAATACAGTCCAATTTCTTTCATGTTCTAAGTGGTCAAAGTGACCGCTTTGCAGTTGCTGTTTCCAAAAAAAGGCTGGCTGGGTAAGGACAAATGACCCATAGCTTTGTCTGTATGACAACCTGAGAGTCCATGCCAACTTCCACACATCACATCAGCCGCCTTCTCCCCTCGCCCTCAACTACAGCTGGCATCGAGAGAACGCTTGATTTCTCCGAAAAGCCCACACAACCAAAACAATGGAATGATAAAATCCTGAATGGAATTGGCTGTATTTATGAAAAATCTGATGGGGAAAAAAAAAAGGGATCTATGCTGTTAAGAGGAATTATTAAACAGAAAGAGAAGTCTTCACACTGGTATTTTAAAAAGTAAAAGAGAAAAATTAAAAAAAATCTGCCAATGATTACTTCTGCCAAGTTGGAAAAGAGTCCCATCTTCTTAAAATGAAATATGCATAAATATACAGGAGTGACAAAAGACTATTTTTTGGCTTTCAGAGCACTATAATTTTACTTAAATGGTAGGTGTTCTTTCTAAACAGAACGGCATTTTACAGAGACACCCAATCCTGTATGTCAAATGCAACAGTCATCTCTGAAACACAGTCTTTAAGAATATTTCAAAATAACAAGAAGCAAATTAGTAAAAAAAAAATACTTATCAACTCTACTTTGAATAAAAACAGAATCATGAGGAAACAAATGTACTTCTCTCTTCCTTCCTTCTCCTTTCCCCAAAGTTTGTGCTCGCATAAACATATAAGAAGACACTAAACCACAGAGTTCCACGCCTGCCAACCACAATGGCTACATTTTTCACCATGTATCAGTATCATTTGACATAAGTGTATTCCCTTGAGATTTGGAAATAAATAAAAATTTATATAGCAAAATGATCACTGAAATGAAATGACAAAATTTTAAAATCTAGATCTTTCACCTATCAATTATTCTTTCCTGAAAAAGGTGAGCTTAGTCTTCATACTATCATAAAAGACAACTCTTTACAGTGGCTTGAGTAGGTCATCAGGTCAGAGAGGTTTTTCCCTAATGATGAAAACAGAAAATTTGCTATATAGATTATTTTTACTAATTGATTCTAATTGTTTAACCTTTAAACAACTATGATTAGAGGAAGAAGAAAAAAGGAGGGAATATGGAGGATAAATTTAAATAACAAGAACAGTAAGTGTGGTCAGTGCCAGTCAATGCCTGGGATGAGAAGAGATCAGAGCTTAAAATTCTCTGAACTTTGATTTCAGAATTACAATGAAGGAAGATCTCAGTTTCATACCCAACAACTAGCCCTCTCCTACCCACAAAGAAGAGCAGAAAAAAGCAATTTAGCCTCTGTTTTCCAACCAGAGTCCTTTGCAAGGCCAGAGAGTGTAGATATTTATATTCACAATTATAGTACCTCAAAAAGGACTCTGATAGCAGTTCAAAATCAAAGATTTCTTAAGTTGTTACTTTTATTTAGTGATTTCATTTATGTCATGATTACTTTTTTAAAAATATTAATGATTTCCTTTACACATTGCTACCTAGGATATGAGCTAATATATCCTTTCAGCACTAAGACAAAGAAAAACCTCTTTCTCTGATCATTTTTTAATAGACTTATAAAATTCTAGCACACCAGAACTGGCTAGGCAANAAGAATAGATAAGACATAAAAGTACAGACTGCTCAAAGGAAAATAAAATGACAGGCTAGAAAACAGGACAAGCATACTTATGAACTAAATCCAAAGACTTCCAGCAGCTGTACCCTGACTTCTGATACAAACCTTACACAATTTCTATTTCTACCAATAAGATTTTTTTAGTTTCATAGTTTTTATAATTTTAGAAGGTATTACCACTACAATCCAGAGACATGGCACTCTCTTTAAGGCCAAACAGAAGTTACAAAACAACTCAAAAAAAGANACTTGGTGGAAACACACTGTTACATTGTTAAACAACGGCCAGCTGATGCCACATTCAACAGAAACTGAATCATAAAAGAATGTTTGGAAATAGATTTTATATGTTAATTAACAAAGATGATGTCCACTGAAATAAAAATATTTGTATTTATTTATACCAAAGCCCAGCCTAGACAGAAACATCACTTTTAAGATGTGCTATATGAGGACACAAGGTCAAAGTTAATTTTTGTTCACTTACAACTTTTACCATGCAGTACAATGTTGCATTTAAT
>VWZD01009388.1:93440-120209 GCA_013396695.1 Sakesphorus luctuosus
ACGCAGAAATGGAAAAAAAAAAGGAAAGTCAAAGGCTACCATCAGTCTGTCAACATAAGTAAATAAATTTACTACTGATTACCTTTAGCTATATGTTACATGCAAATAATAATACCAAATAAGTAAAAGATTTGAGTTCTGTAAGGTAATCTTAATGGTAAAATCTGAAAAAGCAGTTCAAATTTTGAATAACAGATTTATAATGCAGTATAGTTACAAGGTAACCCATCAGTAAATGATACAGTCAACTGCTCCTAATCCAAATCTAGCAGGACAAGCAACAACAGCTCATATTCTGAATTTCACAAACCATTCCTCCTAGGAAAGTAGAAAAGACCAGGTAAGGTATCTACAACACACCACCACAAAAAAAGCCAAGCAAAATGCAAACAGGAAAGTCCCCACAGCATTAAAAAAAGCAATGAAACATCTTGGAAACTCTTTTCACTGTACAAGTAAATTAATAATCAAAACCAAGGTCTATGGTCTGAAAAATAAAATGGAAATTAATAAAATGTCTTTGAATATAGATATTTATCTCTTTCCTGAGTTTTGACTTTAGCACTAGATACTCAGGCAAGAAAATGTTTCCTTCCATAATTCAGTTGACTATTATTTTTCAGCTCAGTTGACTGCTGTTGTTCTCCTCCTCAATTCTCTCACCAGAATCTAGCTTGCTATATGAATGTAAAATGTCACACACACTATGAACTCTAGCTATAAGAAATCATGTCTCTCCCTTTACAGAGACATACATAGAGATACACACACACACATTAGCATAATGTTCTATCACTGAACTTTTAAACTTCAGGAATTCAGAGAGCATAATGGTAAGTCTGCAGCAATATCCAAAATAGATACCCATACCTCGTACAATACACTATGTGTGTATATGAACAATATTCCAAAACTATTTCTCTCAGTGAATATGGCTGAGGATGTGATAAAGCAACCTTATGAATCACTGCTTCCAGACTTTAAAAACCCTATGATTGCAAGGAAAAAAATGTAATTGCTGGAAATGTCATCAATATTTATATAATGAAACTGAAGAACATCCAACATCCAAAATCCTCACTATCTACTGCATCTTTCATTGCTCACATACTATGAACTACAAATACTGTTTTGCCTGACAAGCTAATACTCACCTTTCAAACTTGTGTCACTTTTCAGGGAAGTGACGGGCTGGAGTGGGACAGGAAAGAAACAGAATGAAAGCAGACACTGTTGTTTGTACACGTGTTGCTTAGCAATACATCATAAGAAACCAGCACAAACGGTGACACTGGCCTCCAGATGAATTTATATAAACACTAAATGTGCATCTCCGAAAGAGGTGCGAATGCCAAGTGGCAGGTATATAACCTACAACAACAGAGACATAGTAGCACATTGCATTCTAAAATCTAAACAGAAATGTCACTTGTTTATAGTATAGAAAGGTCTAAAGTTTCACTCTTTCATGATTTCAGAACCAATATGAACTAAAATTCAAAGTAATTTTCTTTTCCTGATCTGTACCCCAGTAAACTGGATTCCTGGAACAACTATTAAATACACAGCTTTAAAATACCCATTTCCCACATTTAAACTTTGCCCTCATAGCACAAGCTTTTTCTACACACTTTATTAATCATCTGGTTTTATTCTGAATAGATATAAATTTTTAAAATATTTAAGTACTATTCTTATTATCAGTAACACTCCTGTAAGCTTTGCCCACTGATCTCAAGTAGACAGCTGGAGAAGAATATATACTTCTCCTTTCCAAACACAAAAATAGAGAGGCACAAAGTGATGCGATGACTCTACTCCTTACAGGAAAGTGTCAAAAAGTAAAATTTTCACAACAGACACAAAATATTGAAAGTAATAGTAACTTAATGTCAGCCCTTTCATATCACATTTCACACCACGGTCCATATGTAAGGTCAGTTCTATCTACAGCAGTACGCCAAAACACAGAGATCAAAGACTTAGGGAAGAATTTTTACAGGTTTTAGACACACTTCTGAACACATTAGCCAGACACATATAAAACAAGGATATGTATATTCCCTTCTTCATTAAAGTGCAATCTTAGTTGAGGAAATTTCCTAAGGAGTTTCCTAAAGCACAGTATGGAAAATAAATATTCTTTACGAAATGAGACTAGAGAAAAAAAATTGGAAACCAAAACATTTTTTAGTAGATTCAGCATAAGATAGTCCATGTTTTTAGCCCAGTAATGGACAAGAACAACAAAAACAAATGAAAAAAAACAAACAAAAACCCAAACAAAAAAGCACATTTACTTCATATTATAATGCCTTGTTGCTACACTGCCAAACTTCTTAAGAATAATTAATTTTCAAGGAAACAGTGATTCAAAAGCTGAAGGTTCATCATATGACATTAATTCCACATTGCATATACAAAGTAAGAAGGTAATCTACACAAAGAAAAAACAAATACCACTCTACCAGTAGATAAAGTCTTTTTGTGGGTTTTTTTTTAAAGCAGTGCTTCAGTAGGGGTTTGCATTTCATGATAATGAAAATTCATATGCTCTATTTCAACTTACTGATTTTCACATACATAGCAATTAGTTAAACAGCTGAAAACCAAAAAAACCTGCCAGATTGTCTTTTTCAGCTGTGGATCTGTATTTATGTAGCACATGTCACTGAGTATTCAGTCTGGTAAGACAGATGCAAAGAATATCACTGATCTTTTTGTGAGGTGAGGACAAAGAAAAAGGTATAAAAGTCTTGATGGCCTGCCCAGCGCCTCTTGGAGTATACAGTCCTCCTATCACCTTGCAAACAGCACATATCCTCACTGCCCTTCAGAAGGCAAATCCATACATTACTGCAGAGACTCCCTTTATTTCCTCATCTGAAATAGCTGTAATTGTCCAAGACACTCTTTTTGACAGCACATAAATTGAGTTGGACAAAGGATGCACACTTGAAATACTTCAGGATATAAAAACTGCTGCAGATAATTCTTGCATCCCGAAATTATTCATCCTGAACAATTTGGTCTCTATTCTTGACCCATCTAATAAACATATTTTTAAAGTAACCACGTTTGCTAGTGGATATGTTCAGGTATATGTATTTTTTCATCTTATTCTGAATTAGGATGGCTCAGAGATGCATAATTGAACTCCAAAATTTAAAGAAACATTTCATTTACAGACAGGGGAAATACAAAGTGAAAGTAAAAACAAATCTCAAAAAAAGGCATTACAAAAAGCAAATTGGAAACTGTTGTATGACAGACACTCCCAGCTAGCCAAAAATGTAAGGACACTTCTCATATTCTGTTCAGAAGCAGCAAGTACAGTAAATTTACAGGAGACTTTTATGTACATTATCGCAGTGAGGCATCCCAAACACTGAGCTTTCCAGGCTTCCTGGAAAAAAACTCCGAAAAATCTAGTATTCTTGCAATATTCAATTCAGGTCCAAAGAACTCAAGTTTGGTTGAATTTTGATTGATGGATAAACAAATGATCAGTGCTTACATTATGGCTTAAACAACATGTTGTATTTTGCAACTGTGATGAACTAAAAACATACACTTACAGCATCAAATGTGACTGAGATAATTTAACCACACTCCACTAACTGTCCACACTCATACTAAATTAACCTCAGCAGACACAAAGTAAGCGGTACCTAATCCTCACAGACATATGACTATCTTCTTACCCTACCAGTAGCATCCATCACAAAGCAGAGGAGGACTGCATTTTTCCCCACATTAAAACTGTACATGCAACTGTGAAGTATCTGCAAAAAACTTATGAAACAAGGTGCAAGGCACAGTTGTGACACACTAAACCAACTCATTTGGCTGCACTCATCACTCACTTTTTTCCAGCCTATAGTTCCAAAATCCTTTGGTGTATGCCCAGAATATAGTGCAAAATACTCAAGATGACTATAAGATATGAGACAACTACCTCTGAAGAGAGAAAAAGATTTACACACACACCTCTCAGCATGTTCCACTTGACAAGTATTGACAACCCTTTGCCTGTAACTGGAAATACCACTCTACCAAGAAATGCCTCATGTTCCTTATACAGACAGCACACAAGACTTACAGAAAATTTCTAAGCTCTTTTTATACAAATCATGTAGGGATCTTCTAGAATTTATAACAAGAAAGTGTGGAAGCAGAAATATCAACAGGATCAAAAACGCATTAGACAAATAAATGGATAGTAAGTTCAAAACTGATCCAGAAGTAAGAATAGACATGCCCTCTAAAATCACTAATAAAAGACAGGGACTTGGGGGGGACTTGAGAGATATGCTCATAAGAGAGGTCAGGTGTGAGATGCCTCTTTAATGAGCTTCTCCTAACTAATACTGCTGGAGAAAGGCATGCTTGGCTAGGCAGTCAGGTAGTCTGCCTCATGAGCTTTTGATGTGCTGAAGTCCTTATGTCCAAGGGGCAAACTGGTGCATTATGGAGAACAGAAGAAAAATCAAGTATCATTTTATAAAACTTTAAAAAAAACAAAACAAATCTTTTAATTGTTCACCATCAGAACAATGAATGTGACAGTCATTTCAATCCATTTCCTACATTCCTTCCTTAAGCAAAAACAAGAGAAGGCAACTGAGGAGAAAGGAAACAGAATTTCTATTGCAGATGTTCTAAGTAGAAGAATGTCAGTAATAGCATGCACATTTTATGTTCTTCATGAAGGAGGAAATTTTTTAAACCTTCTTCCTAGTACACCAAGTGCTTGCCTCAGGGGATCCAAATAAAAGAAACTTCCAAGTCCTGCAGAGATTTGCAGAAGGGACAAACACATCTAGTAGCCTAAAATAAGTAAAGTTAATTGCACCATGTAGTTCCAGGTCACTGGAATCGAAAAGTGATGGATAGACTTGATATAAGTTTATGAGGTTGAATTTACTATGCTGCTCATTAGAATTAGTTACTGTATATTGGGAGCAAAATGTACATAAAATATATTCATTTAAGATACTAATGCTCAATGCAGATGCACGCAATATACTTTAATTAGAGGATCTAAGTACAAATTAGAACCACTTCTGAATATGAACCTGGTTAATGTACAAAGAGTATAATTCCTAAGAACCATATGACTTAATCACAAAGTCTTTATTCTGGTACTGACGTTTTTCTGCTGTACTGTTCAACAAATGACCCAGGAAAACAGAAACAGAAAATCTGATTACCTGAACTATTTACACAAAATCAGTTTGGCAACAATATTTCATTATAGAATTATCTCTAAGTTTTTCTAAATGTGAAACATTTGCAGGTATTTTCTAAACATGGAGTATTTCATCATTGAATGAATGACAGGACAAGCTGCAGGATGCAATTAGAAACACTGCACATACTTTCCTAGATTAGCAAGCCAATTGGCAAAATTGTAAGGGTTTAAGGTTTTCAAATTTAACAATGAAGCACATGGACATTGGTACAAATAACTTCCACTCCCTTTGCATGTTCTTGAACCAGTATATCATACTTCTGAATATACAGAAAAAGATTTTAAAATTCAAAGTGCCAAAATTAAGGCTGTCTATGAAAACTCCATCTGCTCTGTAGGACCATAACACCAAATCATTACACTTAAAATCATATTACTTGCAATGTCTCCATCACCTCTGTGCCTGGGACTAAATGGTTTGTTTTCTCCATGCTGCTTAGATACAACATGGAGCAATTTATTTCAAGATGCTGATCATTTTTGTTAAATAACTTTTGAATAAATTTTCTCAATTACATTTATATGATACTCTTTGCTACAGTATGTTAATATTTAAAAAAATATTGCTGTGATAACAGTAATGCAAAATGAGAAACACGATTACATCTATTTGAATTATCAGGAACTTAGTCAAAGGAAGAGTAAGCAGAAAGTAGCTGTCTATGCCAAATTTGATCTTTTGTGTTCGTCTTCCCATTATACGTGGCAAATGTAAACCCAGAAGTGAAGGTGCCACATCCTCTGTGTCACATAGTATAAAGAGAGAAGGGATGTAGTATGAGCCACAGCACGAACAGTGAGAGAAAATGCTTTTCACAGCATGGCAAGTTATAGTGATTAAGGGCAATGGAGGACAATGAAAAAGAGAAAGCCACAACAGTTTCCTCACTTCTGGTCCTTCCATACAACGAAAATAAGACCCTAATTGTTACATGGTATTTTAATTCATTCAAAATAAAGCACTTCTAATGGTAGCAGCCACAGGTTCCAAAACTTTTGCAAGCCAGGTCTAACAGACTGAGCACACAGAAAGCAACAGTGCAGTATTAGTAAAGTTTACCTGGGTTGCTTCACAAAGTGGTTTAGCAGCAGGTATGGGGATAAATACAACCCCCACAACAGCATCCAACTTTATCAGCTATGCCATTATCTCTCTTTTTCCAGTTTTTTTTCTGCCTCATTCATCACATACACTTCAAAATTTGCCACAAATCAGTCCAGAGAAGAGAAGGTTGCATGAAGACCTCATAGCAACCTTCCAGGATTTAAAAGGGACCTATAGGGAAGTCAGAGGCACTCTTCATCAGGAACTGTAGGGCTACGAATTGAAAGAGGGGAAATTTAGGTGAGATATTAAGAAATTCTATACTGCGAGAGTGGCGAGTTACTGGAACAGGTTGCTCAGGGATGCCCCAAGCCTACTGGTGCTCAAAGCCAAGCTGGATAAGGCCTTGAGCAATCCGGTCTCATGGGAGATATCCCTGCCCATTGCAGGGGGAGGTTGGGACTAGATGATTTTTAAGATCTATTCAACACCTTAACATTCTATGATTCTATGTTCTCATGGTAGCAACAGCCTCCTTCACTATTCAGTTCCAGTTCAACTCCAGGGCCACAGCCAAAAAGTTTACACACATCTGCATTCCTCTATGTGCATTCCAAGTTCTGGTTTGGTTTAGTTTAGTACCGAGGTACATGATCATGTACTGGAGACATTTCTGCTCATCTTCTGTTCATTAGAAAAAGAAAAGAAATGGGAACTGTTCTCTTTACCATAGAAACATCTGGCACAGACTGATTGCTTTAGAACTACTAGATCATCACTGCCTTAAAGGTATTTGTGCAGTGAACCGTACAAAAATGACTTCCTGCTCTACTATTGCAAATAAACTAGGACATAGCATGTAAGGGGTTCCAGACACAGAGATTGCAGAGAGAACCAGATGTCAACCAGTTTTACAGCTCTGTCCTAATTGTTTTCTACTTTTTCAAAGATCAATCTCAGTTTCTACATTTCACAGAATATCTCATTCTCAGGTTAAAAAAATTGGTATTTTTATTAAAATAACAAAAAATGGTTACACTTTTTCATGCATTGCTTCAGTCAGTAAATTCCACTGTGCTCTTGTCCACTGGATTTCACACAAAAAATCCTAGTCATTAATGAGATGCTGCGAAGAGGCTCCGAAAATTTGTTTCTTTCAATGGTTCTCTCTTGCAGCTACACTAACACATGCACTGAATAGTAAAAACTCACTTGCATGTTCATTGTGCCTCCTAAAACTCACCACTTAAGCATTTCTTGGTCTCTGAAAGAACCACTGGGCTTGCATGGAAAAGAATCCTCAAGGTAAAAGAAGAAAAATTCTCAGGTTCCCCAGGAAATAGATTCTTTCTGTAGATACACAATCTCAAGTGCCCTCAAGTGCTGGCTCACATTCAAGGAACTATGCAAGAAGCATGCATGTGCAAATAGTTGGTAGAAAAACAAACAAAGAACAACCTTACACTGGAAGCATATGGCAAAATCCAAAGTTCAGAGACAACTATTTCTCCAGGCTTGGAGATCACGATCTAAATGGCTACTTCCATCCAGGCTCAAGTATTTATTTTATTGTTGCTTAACTTACTTTAAGGAATGCAGGAGATTCCTCATCCTGACAAATACGTAGAAAATCTGTGGCAGTTACAGAGAGCACTAAGAACATTACCATCTTCATAATCAGTGAAAGATCTGCCTTAAAACTAAGTATATTCTTAAGATGTAAAGTCAAGCCACAGTAAAGTTCTATAGCTTCAAACTCTAACCAAGGTAAAAGTGCAGCATTTTCTAAGTCAGTTAGAATCAAATCTGTTCCCCTCGGAAAAATGCAGTCAAGATTAAAACACAACATTCATTCCAAACTAGAACTGTGCACAGCATTTCCTGGTATGTTTTTTAGCATAGTAATTCTGAGTTTAGGCAGTTAAATGCCTCCCTGACACTCGATCCCATCAGATCTTGGCAGCCGTGCAGGGTCAGCCCCAGTTAGTACTTGGATGGCAGACCTCCTGGCAGTACCGGGGGCTGTAGGTTCTAGTTCTGAGGACTTCACTGTCACTGTACAAGCTCGTTCGGCCCTGGCAGATGAACCTCAGGAGCAAAGGGTGGGGCCAGTTCTGGTCACGCTGTGCCTCACCTAAAACATCCAGTGTGCAGGCTCGAAGGGCACACCCACGTGGGGAGAGCCCTTGCCAAATCTTAGTTCGTGAAGCCTAACCATATATACAATTCTGAGTTTAATTACACCTTGTACATTGCATGAAACTTAGTATTTATACTTGTCTATAGGAGTAAATTACATCCTCTTATCAAAAAGTGTTGTAAAGAGAAATGTAACTGATACTCTTCTGTTATGCTCCTCAGCTTGAGTTGTAAAGGTTTCTTGAGCAAAACTAATTTGGTAAGTTGAATCTTTAATTTTGTTGCTGAATTCCTCTTCTATGTTTTTTCGTAAAAAAACCAAACAAACAAAAAAAAACAACAAAATACTCCAAAATGCTACAACTAGATCTGTATTTTTGTAGTTTGCATAGTTTAAAAAAAAATTGCCTTTGCTCTCAGTTACAAAAATAAATATTCCCAACAAATTCCCAGCTATTTTTTTCTCATCATGCTCCCTACTTTTTAAACTAAGTTACCTATTCCAGTTTTATTGGGCATTGCTTACTCAACTGATTTCTCATTTCATGACAACACAGCTTCTGGTTCAAGATTACCCCAAGAAGGTCACAAAAATTGTAATAATTCATTTTTTAATTGGAGAGAAAAAAAATGGGTGCAATCAGAAATTATTAGAACCCTCGTTCGGATTCCCTCCACATTTCATGAGACAAAGACCAACCAAATTAGGTTTAGTGTATGGTGAGCAAAAGCATAGCCCTTCAGCTGCAGCTCTTTTTCACAGGCATTCATGCATACTAATACCATGAAAAACAAAATGCTTGAGTTGAAGACAACTTCAGAGTATCTGGGTTTTGCTCAAAGGATTTACTATTACAAGCACAAATAATGTGACAAAGAGTTTAAAATTTACATTCTACTGCTATATCCTAAGGTATCTAATATATATGAAATATGAACCAATTTATCCTGTTAAAGCATGGTAATTTTCTGCACAATTTCAGACATGCCAACCAGTTTAGATCAGATGATCCTGGAAAACCATTCCCACTTGTTGCTTTCAAACAGAAGGATTTTCCAACCTTTTAACAAGCAACCTCACAAATACGAAAAAATTCTTAGTTTTCAGCTGAAATACAGTGTGTCTTACTATGTGCAATATATCTATGCCTGCTACTTTACTGCAAAGTCTAATCTAACAAGGCTTCTTAATCCTGGAGATGTCATAAATATTTTAGCAAAAATCATTGCTGCACTTTTCTGAGTCTTGTCCAACAGGAAAATGGAAACCACTTAGAAACACTGAGAGACATATATGATA
Organism: Sakesphorus luctuosus; assembly: GCA_013396695.1. NCBI lineage: Eukaryota > Metazoa > Chordata > Aves > Passeriformes > Thamnophilidae > Sakesphorus > Sakesphorus luctuosus. The sequence goes on from VWZD01009388.1 coordinate 103,179, forward strand.
GTTTTAGGATGTTGATGCCAAGCTGCCTCAGTATCCTTCAACAACCATCCTGTTTACCTAATAGCTCCTACAGAGAATATTATTCATGGATTAAGAGTCATTACTCAAATGTCTTCATATAGCCCTGAAGGTGACAGGTTCATAAAACTGATTTTCACTTTTTTGGTTTCAGGGAGAAAGTATCACCTTTTAATTTTCATACGTATGTATGGATTTCTGTTGATAAATCCCAATTACATCCAATCTATTGAAAACTCTGTACAGAGTTTGCACAAAGTATCACTGAAAAAGTATGCAAATATAGCATATTTTCACATTTCATTAACATGCAAAAAGTTCTGCCAGAACTTAGTGAAAAACTGTGTAAGGTACAGGCATTCTTAAGGGAAAATACAACTGATTTCCACATAATCCAAACAAGATAATCTACTGTTTCAGATGACCCATAACTTCACTCAAATCCATGATGTAAACCTAAGTAGTGGAAACTCATGTAGATAAACATCAAATTCATTATTTTCTCTTAAATACTTCAGGCTATTTTCTTCTTCAGCTATGGTCAAAATAGAGATATTTTTATTTTTCTTAAAAGGGGTCGCAGGGCCATCTTGATACTTTAAAAAACTGCAATATATATTTGGTAGGAAAAATAATGCAAGAAAAACTACTCATTTATTTGCAACCTGTAGAAAGCTGGTGCTTCTGTTAAGAAGGGAAAACATACATATACTTTTCAAATCTTTAAGTAGCACCAAGAAAAGTGGAAAATGAGAAAATTTGGCTTGGAAAGTCATGCTGCTACACAGCTTTATAAACAATTTGAAATTCAATATTTGAATTTGAAGACATTTTTGAACACTAACACAACTACATCTAAGATTCCTCCAGATTTATGAGTCATAATTGATTCACTTGTAGCAGTAAGTTTTAAAAATGGGTTGAAACATAAACTGAGGAGCTGTAGGAACTTCTAACAAAATCCAGCAATGTACACATTTCTAAGTTTTAAGCTTTGATACATACTATTAATGTTTATGTTTGACTATTTTTCTTCTCTTTGGATAAAGTGATTAAATGTAGATCCCTCTTTCATTTCAGAAACAGTCTGATTAATTTTTAAAGCATGATTTTGTCATTAGGTATGGATTCGACAGAAGACAAGACAGCTGAGACACATTAATGTAGTTTCAGAAAGCAGTGGGTGGAAGGTAAATAGTGTCTGAAACTGTGGGACATAAGTGAGTCTGCATACAAGGAAACAGAAATGTGAAAATAAATACAGGTAAAGTGGTGAAAAGGTATTTAATTTTTTAATTTTTTCCCCCCCATCAGAAGAGAACAAATATCTACTAAGACAAACAACGACTTCCAAATCATGTTCTTGTTTCCACAGCTGCTAGCTGAAATTTGTCTTTGTAGCAATAGTGGTTCACTTACCTGGCTATACTACGAACTGGCACGTAGCTGAAGATGTTGAGCAAACATATATATTCCACAAAAAAACAGAAGAAAAAGTGTGTTACACTTTGGGGTTTTTTTAACTAAAATTCAACCAAGAGATCAAAAAACCTCTTTCCCCAAAAAAAAGTTTATTTCCATGTATGCATTCAATGCTTTTTGTTTTCTTTTCGTATTTAACCAACATTATTAGTTGATCATTACCTAAAAACATGGACAACAGTCTCCAATATCCTGTTCACTTATAGTGGCACAGGTAGTCAAGGAAATCTTCAATGGCCATTTACATTTCTCCATGCAATTATTACCCAGAGCTTTCTTGGACTGAGTGCACTAAACCTTACTTGCACTTGGGAGCCCTAGACTTGGCGTAAATACCATTCAGAAATCCTCGACATCATACACAACCCCAGTTATCAAAGCTTTGTGAACATCACACTATAGATACCAAATACACTAATCAGGGAGGGCAGAGAAAGGAGGGAAGTCTAAAAGTCAGACAGATCAGATCTTAGGTAAAACTTTTAGATGGTTTATTAACTTGAAAGACTACTCTTTCTACATTTCCAACTGGTCTAAACTGGTTTAAAAATTACACTTTCAAACCGTGCAGGTACCACAGGAAAGCTCAAAAACTATCAAAACCTGCAAGAAGTTATTTTTCATGTTTGAATCAGTGTGCCAGCCCTGTAAGCTGAGTAAATATGCAGTGTTGGTACAACAGCAGCACAGTCTGTCAGCAGCACAGCTTAGAATTCTTTTTCTGGACAATTCTCTTTGACAGGATTTAGAAAAAGGCTGTAAGCTTTATATAAATCATAGTACATGGAGACAACCAGTGCTGGTCCAAACATATTTGATCCCATAACAATAAATAGAATGAGTATCCTATTCGTGGGCACCTACCACAAAATACAGAATCACCCAAAAATTCTCAGGAAAGGAGTCCAGGCAAAATGGTTACATTTCCAGGAGTCATTCTGTCCTTCACCAGTTGACACACTCCACTAGAATGGCTGAAGTATTCTATCCCTGTTTCTTACCTTATTCAAAGTCATGCAACAGCTGAGGTTGAAAGATACTTCCAGAGGTCCTCTAATCTAACTCACCTGCTCACGTAAGGCCACTTGCAGCTGGCTGCATAGGACCATATCGAAGTGGCATTTGAGTAATACATTTAATATACTTGCTCATCTCTATTTACGTAGTATTTGTACCTCATCCAAGACATTTTACAGAGTATTTTTGTTAGTCATTTTGCTTGATTTCTCTGAAAAGTCACCTTAACTTCAACAAAGATGTAGAAATCATCTTTGAGAACATAAATTTTCATGTTTCATTAAAAATGCAAGTGTTTTCTATCATTTTATATTAATGACCATTCAAGAATATGTCCAGCATGTAGAATCATACAACCATAGAATGTTTCAGGTATTTTTTTCCTATTACATGGATTCCAAAAAAAACCCCAATACATGTACACAGATAACTTCAATAGGTGTTTTTCACTATGTTTTCTATTTTTTTGGTCAAGCTTTCCCAACTTAAGTCACTGTGTGACAGCCTTCAGTACATCTTTTCTATAGAAACATTCATTTGAAAACTTTTTCTTTCATGCATTCATTGTTGTGTGATTTCTAAAAGGCACAAGTTGTCACCATGTCAACATAAAACTGCAAGAAAAATAAAACCTAGACTTTTCATTATAAGTCCTCTTTTGCCTGAAGAAGTGTTCTATAAAATATTTTTCAGTTCCATTTTCTGTACAACAGCCTTGTATCTGCCTACATTGCCATGACCAAAACTCCCATTTTCTGTCTCAAGGGTTAGATAACAGCTAGAACATCTTGTATGAAACTCATGTACCAGACCTAGAACAATAAGATACCATTTTAGTCAAAACAAGAAAGAAGGTCCAGAAACCTTGGAGAAGCTCCAATGAGGAGAAAGTGGCACTAAGATGATGATGATGGATGAAGTAAGTGGTCTTGAGGCCTCTGACTCAAATTCCAGAGGGGGCAGACCTAAGGGAGATTCTGGGAGTAGACAATTCTTAGACTGGATGTAACCTTTAGTTAGAATAATTAAGTAATGTTATAAATTAGTAAGACCCATATGCAAGTGGAGTAGAAGTGGAGTGGAAGTGAAGTCTAATGCTTGTCTGTAGCACGTGTCCACATACCAGCGCAGCTCCGCACCCCCCATCCCTGGGCAAGCCATGAAGAACCTCAAGTCCTGCTTGAAGAAAAGAGGAGTCTTTAGAGGCAGGGAACATCTCTCTATATATTCTCTATAATTTGTACACCAAGAACCCTGTAAGTGAAGAACTCATCTACCTTACCTGGACAATGTTTCAGAAAGCTTTTCCCTGCATTTTAGGCAACAGGGAAGAAAATGACTTTCAGTGGCATCCATGGCCAGCAGGAGTTAGAGAAATGATCAGGTACACATTTCCCAGATTCAATATTTTCTGTATCCCTTAATACAAAAGTTTGTAAAGCCATCAGTGTGCTTATTTTCACAGTTCTGATACAAAGGATTATTTCATTAATTCAGACAAATTAATGTGTATGTCGACAATAATAATAATAACGGCCAATCTTCGCGAACGAAGATTTGGGAAAGGCTCACCCCACCTGGGTGTGCCATCCGAGCCTGCGCAGTGGATTTTTTAGGTGAGGCTCAGTGTGCGCAGAACTGGCCCCACCATTTCAGTCCTAAGGTTCATTTGCCACGGCAGAGCAAGCTTGGACAGTGACACTGAGGTCCTTAGGACTATCTACAGCACCCGGTACTAACCGGGGCTGACCCTGCTTCGCATCCGAGATCTGACGGGATCGGATGGGCAGGGAGGCATTTAACTGCCGGGGGCGGTCCGTACACTGAGACTCGAACTCGCGATCCAGGAGCCGGAGTCGGGAGTGCTCTCCACTACACCACGGGACCGCCCCGTATGTCGACAAAGCAAAAGTTATCTCACAATGCACATACCTAAGCAATTCTTTTTAAGTCCAGGAAAGGAACAAAAATACAGATTATTCTAATTTAAAGCTTCATGTATTTTTGAATTGTCAGAGCTGGTTGATAGTCATGAGAATCTAAATGCAAGAACTTTGGAATCAAATAATAGCATCTTTCTTGGATTAAAATAGTTATTAATATTTATAAATGTAAAAAATATTACCTGTTACCATGAGGTATAGTTTCAGTGTTTTTTTAACGTCATGCTATCACTTATCTGTAATCACATAAGCATGCCCTCAATATGGCAAGTGACATTCAACATTCATTTTTGTTTGAAGCACATAGGAAAAAGAAAGGGATTAACAATCAAGCCACACTAGGGAAAGATTTTTACACATTCCTATTCATAAGATAGTTTTGACTTGATCTTTGGAAAGCCTCTCTTGTTACATAACTATTTCTGTTGTTTTCAGAACCTCCCTCTTTTACTACTAAATAGAGGGAAAACAGAACAATATTATTAGAAAATTTATTTAACAGAAAAAAACGCTTTAAAGTAGCTTCACTCACCAGCAATGAAGGAGATATACTCTGTATTTTAGTGAAATCAACAAATGGCGCATTTTTTTCCATAAGTTCTTTTCCTGAGGCATCTACAAATATATTCTACCCAGTTTTTACATATTGATTTTTTACCTCTCAAATAAGGAAGCCAGCATTTACTGATCATTTAAATTGACAAAATGAATTTTTTTTGTTTTAGGTCATCTTTGAATAAACAAGTCTGAGTTTCAGCAGCTTTAAAAGTTTAGAAATTCTTGTTTCACGCTTCAGTCTTCAAAGGGTTTTCATCCTTACTCTCTTATCTATGTTATACCCATAAAAACTACACTTGCCAAACTATCAATAAAAACTGCAATAAATTTGGTTTTCCTTTTTAACATCATAAAGCTCTTATTTCTGAGTAAAACAAGGTATTTAACAAAATCATGCAACCGCGATATGAAACAGTACTCTTGAGTATTACCAAATTGTTGTTAACATTCTTCAATTTAAACATACAATTGCACATACAACTGTGTGCTACCCATGAATGCACAGCACCTAAAATATGTTGAAAAATCAGCAACCAAATTTTAGCTTGGACTGCCTGCTTGTGGCTTACTCAATGGCTGTTTATCAGTCCAGGACATTAAAATTCCTTAATTACACAGTGTGACCATTCATTAACAGCCTGTTAAGAAGCAGAGGAAAAACGAGCACAAGTGGAAAAGGAGTTAAAACAATAAGCAATACAATAAACACCAACTTTAGTTTTGCTGTTCCCTTTAAGCCCTAACAGCAAGGTGGGGTCTAAATAATGCATCTTTTGTCCTGCAGACCATGTCTAACATGCACATGTCCCCTCTGTGAAGACAAATATATCAAACATGTCTTCATGAGTTCACTTCTCAAGCAGTGTACCATCTTCCTTCTTTGAAAACTTACACATTTGAAACAAACTTTGCAGTAGATGGGTGTCTTACTTCAGCTTATCAATCCTTCCCTTCCATCTCTGCACAGATCAACCCTTCACCATTCCGCAAGGAAGGGTAACTCAGCAGGCCATTCCTCTATTTTTTAATTCTAATCTGTAAGATTTGAGGTCTTTATTTCATATTGAATGGACTGGTGGTTTTTACTAACCATTTTTGCTAACCACAGGTTTCCCTGAGGAACTACTGTGCCTTTGCCCACAACCTATGGTGGGTTTCTCAGAAGGTTTTTTTTTTCAAAGATACTGCTAATAAATTGTTCGGTTTAACACTGAGGCATATCATTTCATGGGGTTTAAAATGTGGTGTAATAATCAAATGTCCAGTACACCTTGACTGCAACTACTGAAGGGAGGGGCTTCTTCCCTGTACACAACATAGCATATAACAAGGCTTTATCATATTACAGGCTGCTTAATATCTATTAGACATTACTGTAACAAATGTAAAGATATCAACAAGGATTTAAAAGCACTGTTTGAAATCAGAAGTACTGGGGTTGTTTAACCTGGAGAAGAGGAGGCTCAGAGGTGACCTCATCACTGTCTAGAACTACCTGAAGGGAAGTTCTAGCCAGGTGGGAGTTGGTCTCTTCTCCCAGGCACTCAGCAATAGGACAAGGGGGCACGGGCTCAAGCTCTGCCAGGGGAAATTTAAGTTGAATATCAGAAAAAAATTCTTTACAGAGAGAGTAATCAGGCATTGGAATGGGCTGCCCAGAGAGGTGGTGAATTCACCATCCCTGGAGATTTTTAAACTGATCTTGGCCGTGGCACTGAGTGCCATGATCTGGTAAATGGATTGGAGTTGGACCAAGGGTTGGACTTGATGATCTCGAAGATCTTTTCTAACCCAATCAATTCTATGATTCTATGAGTCTACTGTTTTCCAGCAGTTTTCTACCTCCTTTTTAATAGGTTTATTTAATTACCAGCTCTAACTTTTGATTTTTATCAGATTCAACTTTTAATTTTTGAACAATTGAATCAGAAACAAACCAGAATACAGAACAAACCCAAAGAATGAGCAAAACAAGGCACAGATTTATTAAAGCTATATATAAGCTGTGTTGACTGCTAAACAACTTTTAGCTGGGTCTAACAGGGAAATGCCAATACTTTAGCTTGAATATTAGTTTAATTATTAACCATTAAGCACGGCATACTCTGAGAATTACAGAAAAATCAGAACCTCTGGAAGTTATCTAGTCTCTCTCACTCACAGCAGAACTATCACCAACACAAGGTTTTGTTTATCAAAGTCCAAAAACAATGGATAAAGTTTCCACTATCTCTTCAGGTCCAATACTGCACCACACTCTTACCAAAGAAGTTTTTTTCCTGATGTCCAATCTGAATCTCTTTCAAACCGTAACTCACAGTCACTGACCTTGGTTTCAGCCTCTGTCACTAGCTAGAGGAGTTTAGCTCTATGGTCTTCATAATTCCTCTTAAGTGCTTAGTTCACACCATGAACCAATTCAGCTCCGAATACAGCACAGAACCTTCCTGGTTTTGTGGGAGTTGCCAAATGAAAGTAGTCAAGTAAAAGGAAGAAAGAGGAGGTTTACACTGGCTGATCAGTTAACCTAGATTAAGAACTGAAAGTCAGGACACTGGCATTTCCTTGTATATTCAAAAAACGTGTCATTCCCTGGGTCAAGTTCACATGGCATGAAAACAAAATACATGATCATAGATTAAAGATATTTTTCCAAGTCTTTTGATTTTGCTGTTATTTTCTGCCTAACAACCTGTTATGACCATCTGACCTCTTGATGCTACAATGAATTACCAAGCTTCCTGTGACAGAGTGACCAGCAGATACACTCGTACATGAGGATAACTTAGACAGCATTGTTTCATTTTCCTTCAGAAATCAGGATAAAAACACATAGTATAAAATAAACACATCTTCTCTAACCTAATCTCTTCACCCTCACACAAGCACACACGCAGACTCTGACCAGCTTGTTTCAATTTTCACTCCAATTTTTTTTACTTCCTTTTTTTTCTTTTGTGTGTGTGTGTGTGTAGGACAGCCAACTCTTTAGGAAAAAATGCAGTGAAAACTGTGTAGGTTTGGAATTGGGCAGACTTCCACTCATACTACACATATTTTGCCGCATTCCTTCTTTTTAGAGGTAAGTATCATAAATGTAACAGAATAAACACCTAACTTCACACATACTGTAAATATCTAAAGGTTTCTTTTTATTATTCTGGTGTACAGTTTTCACATTTTCCTAGATGTATTTTGGTGGCAATATGAAATCCCCAGACAGGTAATACCGGCACTTTCAGCATTAGACCAAACCTGTAACACAGCCCTTTAAACCTGATGGGGGGGGGGGGAAAACTTCAAAATAAAATGTGAAAATTTTTACAGCAAAACTGAAAACAACATCAATAACTAATACCGTCCTCCTTATCAGTGAGGTTTCCTTTAGCCCTTTACCCCTTTACGTGGATCAGACTCCAATTTAAGAAGTTTAAACCGCATAAACAACCTTATTTGGCCCAAGGACCATGGTGCTTTCAGACGTGTTTCAGCACAAATGCATGCCCTAGCCTAAGATCCATAAATTACATAAGGACATGGAATGCTGCAAAGAGGGAGACCATGGTATACCTGACTGTTATGGCCCACATACATTAGTAATTTCTATTTTTACATAGAAGGATTTCTCAAGTGGTAGAAAAGAAGATTGGGCAATATGAAAGTTGCCATTTTTAAGGGTAAGCATCTTTCAGTCAAGTTACCTCATAGTTAGAATGTTGCTCCCAGGCCCAGCACTGTGGTCATGGTTTGCAGCTTCTCCTAGTATACCTTTTAAACATCTTGTGCTTAAAATTACAATGAGAAGACCTTTTTATGCCCAGCAATAATAAGCCTCTAAATGTCTCTTTTCCTCACTTAGGAAACAGGCAAGATCCCAATTAGATTGCATACATTCATGTTTCTTACTTTTTTTTTAAAATAATAAAATTTGGTAATGTTTTATCAAAATAATAAGCTATGTTCTAGCTTTAATGTCAACGCTGTTTCTGAGCTGGTTCTGACTGCAGAAGCGGCACACACACAAAAGGCTATGTAAGAGACAATCACTACACAAATACACACATCACATGGCTGGAGAAGCAAAACCTTACCTCTTGACAAAGTTTTCCTCAGCTGAAGAAGAAGAAAAGAGAAATTCAAGGAAGAAGGAAAATGAAGCCACAAATACATGGAGGGAGACAAAGTAGACAACAGTGATATACACTGAATTTTATGTCTAACTATGTCTATGCATGTATCACTGCAATATACCCACACTATTATCTCTACATTATAGCATGATACACTACCTCTCCAACCTCACACACTGTTGCAGCAGATAAAAATAGAAAAACCATTTAGAAAGCAAAAATATGCTCTATGACGTAGCTGACTTGAAGTGCATACTTCAACAATTTATGCTTTAAAAGTTCCAAGAGTGATATATACAAGTTACTTTAATCTTACACAGTTTTTGAGTGACATCAAGTCTGTCATCATCTTAGACTGTTTACATGGATAGAAATATTTAAAAGAAAAGTCTCAAAAAGCAAGAGTTCATTTAGCAGTACTAAAAATCTCGTGTGAGGAAGAAAAATGTGAAAGCCTATGAAAGAAATCTGGTTTGGTCTGCAAAATCGTGAGCATTCACAGGGACACCACAAGCTATGAGAATATACACAAAGGTGATGCCCGAGTAGACCACATTCTCTTGTAGCAAATGAGACATAATAACGGAATTCAGGTAGCCTTTCTAGCAGAACCAATACAATCAACCCGTCTGACACTGAAAAATTAACTATTTTCTCACCTCAGTGCTTGGCAATATCATGGAGCACCTCCTCTTGGAAATTATGCTACGGCACATGGAAAATAATAATGTGATGGTGATGGCTGACATAGCTTCATTAAATGTAAATCATGCCTGACAAATCTGATGACTGCTATGATGGGGTTGCAGCAGCAGTGGATGAGGAAGAGCAACAGATGTTATCTACATGGAGTTGTGTGAAGGATTTGACCCTGTCCTACATGACATGCTTGTCTGTAAACTAGAGAGACATGGATTTGATGGATAGACCTCTCAGGGGATATAAAATTGGCTGGATGGTCACACTCTAAAGAGTTTTGGTCAACAGTTCAATGTCCAACAGAAAGCAGTGACAAGTGGCATTCGTCAGGGTTGGTACTGGGACTAGCATTTTTTAACATCTTTGCTGGGAACACTGACAGTGGGATCAAGTACACCCTTAGCAAGTTTGCCAACAACACCAGCTGTGTGGAGCAGTTGACATGCTGGAGGGAAGGGATGCCAGCCAGAGGGACCTTGACAGGCTTGAGGAGTGGGCCTGTGAGAACTTCATGAAGTTCAACAAGGTCAAGTGTAAGGTCCTGAACATGGTCAGGGAAATTCCGAGCACAAATATAAGCTAGGTGGAAAATGGATTAAGCCTAGTCCTGGGGAGAAGGACTTCAGAGGGTTTGTGGACAAAACAGATCAACATGAGCTGGCAACTTGTGTTTGCAGTGCAGAAACCAAGTATATCCTGGGCTCTATCCAAAAAAGCATGGCCAGTAGGTCAAGGGAGGTGCTTGTCTCTTTTTACTCGCTCTGGTAAGGCTCCACTGAGTACTGTGTCCACCTCTGGGGTTCCCTACACAAGGAAAATGCTGACCAGTCAGAATGAGTCCAGAGGAGAGCCATTAAGTTGATCACAGGGCTGAAGCACCTCTCCTGTGAAGACAGGTTGAGAGAGTTGGGTCTCTTGAAAAAAGCTCCTGGGAGACCTTATAGCAGCCTGCCAGTACCTAAAGGGCGCTACGAGAAGGCTGCAGAAAAAATTTCACAAAGTTGTGGAGTAGTAGTCATGTAGTCACTATAAGCAGCAGTGACAGAACAAGGCAGAACGGTCTTGAGCTAAACTACAACAGGTTTAGATTAGATATTAGCAAGAAATTCTTTACTAAGAAGGCGGTGAGGCACTGCCAACAGTTGCTCAGAGAGGCTGTGGATGCCCCATCCCTGGAAGTGTTCAAGGCCAAGTTGGATGGGGCTCTGAGCAACCTGGTCTAGTGGAAGGCTCCTTGCCCATGGCAGAGGGGGTGGAACTAGATGATCTACTGGGCCTGTTCAGTCTCAAGAAGAGAAGACAGAGACCTCCTCAATGTCTTAAGTATCTGAAGGGAGGGTGCCAAGAAGACGGAGCCAGGCTCCTCTTGGTGGCACCAACCAATAGGACAAGAAGCAACGGGCAGAAAGTGATGGACAGGAAGTTCCACCTGAGTATGAGGAGGAACTTCTTCACTGTGGGGGTGACTGAACACTGGAACAGGTTGTCCAGAGAAGCTGTAAAGTCTCCCTCATTGGAGATATTGAAGAATCTGCTGCATGCAATCCTGAGCCATGTGCTCTAGGACAACCCTGACTGAGCAGGGAAGTTGGACCAGATGACCCACTGTGGTCCCTTCTACCCTGAACAATTCTGTGATTCTGTGATCTTTAAGGTCCCTTCCAAACCTAACCATTCTATGACTTTACTAGAATACACCCTAAAGCAGAGTTCTGACAATTTGATGTTATGCAAAAAGCATGTAGCTGCACCAGAACAAAGGGCAAGAAGCAAGAGCCAAATATTAGTCAATTGCTAACAGTGACTAAAAGCACATACACAGCCACACTGTTGTAACTGGAAGATTAATCAAGTATTTTAGAAAACATTTTACCTACACTCTGAATAAACACTTGAAAAAAATATTTTAATTATACACTTGATTGCAACTATATAACTGTAACCATATTACACAATATCAGCATAAACCTGTCTGATGTCAGCCAGAGGGCAAACTCAGGAGGCCACTGATGGCCCGTAGCATCATAGAGAAGTATTATTTATGTATAATATGTACCTTAAAATTCCACAGATGTCCTTAAAATAATTGCTAGCATAGTCACTAAAAAAGAAGAAAAAGCCAATAGACATTTGGCAAAAGTTTTTAACTGAAAATAGTTTCATAGACAAAATACAGCAAAAATAAGAAACCAGAAGTAATAATATGTAGACTTACAGGTAACCACAGTATAACATATGGTAACCATATAACCAAGATTTCTCCAAACACAGGGGGAAAAATAACCTAGGTAAGAAGAACAAATAGCTTCAGATGTTTGTGCGGGATTTCCAGAAATCATGGGAAAACACCTATGGACAAAGCCCGCACAAATTCCATACAGGGACTTGACACATACCAGGGTGTTTTACAGATAATCCACAGACACATCACCCATGTACGAACATAAACGCACCACACTTGTGGCAGGCACTGGGCTTTCTGTGCATTCTTAGGTCATTGTGTTGTGTATTTCCAGTAAGTCTTCTTTGGGACAGAGAGTCAGACCTCGGGTATTTCAAATTCGCCAAGCACATGCCATACTATGCCCACATGGGCACTTCTGTCTGGGAAATGTTGCAACTTCATTAATGAATTCCATCCTTTCTCTGGCAATAGAGCTGAATCTCATCAGCAATGAGAGAAGCATCTCATATGCTTATTCATCTTCTGCTTTCCTTAAATCTTTATGGAAATTATGTATTTCCTGAGGGAACAATCAGTAGAAGTAACAAGATCACCACAGTCCTTTTGTAATTCCTTTAAAAATTAAGATGTGAACTGCCTTGGTTACGGGCCTGCCCTCTATCTAGAGCTCTATCTTATTTCTTTATGATAATTCATTCAATAGTCTTTAATCTTTAGCTAGGAATTTCTCAAATGCTCTACACAGCTTTGGGGCATTAGTTCCATTTTCCTCATCTGGATGCCTGACAGGTTATATAACAAGGTTAACATTTCTCAAAAAAACCCACTTTTCTTTTAACTAATTCAGACCGAATCCCTTTCATTGAAGTTTTCTACCATCTCCTCACATGGGCTCCAGAAGTAATTTTATCTCAGTTACAAACCAATGTTACATGCACTGACTTAAGAGTTTCCAGGGTGGAGGACAATAAATGTAAAGTCAATAAAAGATTAAATGGTAAACATCAAAAGTCTCCCTTGAGTTTGTCAGAGAGAGATTATTAGAAAAGTACTTTCATTTTGGAAAATGTTTGTATGCATAATGACAAGGCCCCTTGCATTCCTCAAATTAAATTTAACAATTTGGTGCTTTCACAACACAGGCAGAAGAAAGCATTCAGTGCTGAGAAAGATTCACTTCAGGGGAAAAAAAGTAACACTTTGTTACCAGCGTACACCAGTAAAAGACAGTCAACAATGTTGTGAATACATGAAATGTCTACATCTGTGTGTTTGAATCAAAGTATAGGACTTTTGCTCTGCATGATTAAAACCTTTCACAGTTACTTTGTTTATCCTGAAGCTAAAAATCTTCCTAGTGTATTATTTACCCTGAGTAGTCCCTATCCCACTCCAAAGGAACTGATTTCATTACCACCAGGCTCTTGTTTATTTCAAGAGAATTTGTAGGTTTCAGAGGAAAACCAAAAAAGACACAAACAAACAAATAAAAGATCATTTGTTTAAACAACGGCTACTTGAAACCCTTGCATAAAAGGTTAAGTATACTTTCCTGTTTCACCTTTTAGAAAAGGTCTTCTCCTTTCTTTGCTCAGATTACAAGTTTGGAGATTGCAGCCTGAGAAAACAAAATTAAGCTCATTTTTGTTTTCCTAATTTTTTTTTAAGAATAAGTTAGATTTTCCTTATAACAACAACCTTTTCCTGTATGTGTTTGGTTCAATTCTCAGGAATACTCTAAAAGGGCTCTTGATTTGATTTGTAGCAATTCTCTTAATTGAATACCAAATACGGTACATAAAGATGAATCTGGGCAGAGAATTCCGGCTGCAGTATGCTACTTCAACCATCTTTTTAATACTTTTCTTTTTGTCTTTTCCCCTTCCCAAAACAGCCTATTACTAGGCTGTAATAGTAATAGTTTATTACTATTTTTCATACTGTGAAACTTCAGACTTATCCAAACCACTGAATCATCTACAACATTACTTTTATAAATCAGTCTGAAACACACACAGCCCGTGCAATGCAAAATTTTTTCCTGTTCCAGATCAATTTTTTTTCTTGTATTTGTTGTATCTTTTTCATACTCCGCACAACTTCTAAGCCTTCAGGTGCTGAAGGTCTAGCCAGCATATGATCTAAATGGCTGACCTAAGGGCTTTTTTATAAAATCCATGGTTTCAAGTCAAATAACATTACATTTTTACTCAAAAACTCCAAAGTTTTCAAAACTTGCCAATGCCACTACAATCCCTCACTGCATCGTATGTGACATATAACGATAACAAATAATTTCAACAAACACAAAATACATATAATAACTAGTTCCCCCTTTGAATTAAACTCGTATCCATTTGTATTTAAAAAAATGTATAAACATTACTTCCTTCATCATTTTAGTAAAAACCTTTGGGTAACATGGTAATTCCAGATAATTAAAGTGCTCTTTGCATTACACTTTTGCCCTGGAGAAGTGGGGGTTTTTGTGTGCAGCTAACCCAAAAAGGGCAATAATTCATAGTATTTGTCTTCAGAAAACAAAGATCATATTTTACAATATTCTCCCACTGTTCTTGTGGGGCAGTCAGCCCAGAAGTCAAACACTGGCACACATTTTACAGTTGATCCTCTTTTCTTGTCAACTACATCATCATTTAAATGTTAAAATTCCATTTCAGCTGAAGAAAAAATAACCCCACATTGACAAGTTTCAAGGTTTTCATGTCACTGGTTCTAAGCAAGACAAACGAACTACACAAACTCAGAAGAATTAAATTTCCTTGTCTTTAAAACAGTTCTTAACAGATTTACATGTGTTTGAATATATGCCAGAAACTGGTACGTTTTTTACCTTCAGATTTCTTAAGAAAAGTTTTTACAGTTATCTCAGCATGAAATTCCTGAAAGAATGCCTTTCATGGACAATACAGAAAAATACACACTTTGCTCATTCCATTTTTCACATCATGTACATTAGCTTGTCCATATAATTATACTCTCTATCAAAATTAGGAAACCTAAACAGCATCTGAAGTGCAAAAGTTAGTCCTTTAGTGTAAACAAATACATGTTTACAAGGAAATATAAACTAATGTGAACCCACATGTATATTTTTCGTATACAAACCCACCAAATAAAGATACAGAAATAGGGTGTGTTTATACACACACACACTGTATTAACACACTACTCAGGTCTACTCTGCACACTTTGAGAAGTTTAGTTTAACTTAACATAAATTTTGAGCCAGAGTAAATTAAGCAGGTGTCTAAACCTGTACAGAATAAGGGTCAAATTATCTCAAATCAGGTATACCCACATTACCATGGAAGAGGCTATCTATAAACAGATCATCTGACACTGATACTGAAGAATATTCAGCACAACCCTAAAAATAAAGTTGTGCACAAGAGGACTGCTTAAATATTTAACAACAAACCACAGACACAGTGTTGATTTTAGCAGTCTAAGATGACAGCAATAGAGAAAACCAAACTCAAAATTTCTCATCCTTACAGACTGCTTGAACAATCCAGACCAAATAAATTGATACCTAATAGATCATTAATTTACAGACCCTAAGAAACTTCAAAATAGAGTGAGATTTCAACAAAATATTCTTCATAGTGTAGTCTCCTGCTTGATTGTGATAAGCAAATAAATCTTTCTCATAAAATCAAGAGTTAATAACACTTCAAATCATTTCAGAAAAAGAAAATATCATAGCTACCTCATAACAGTTCTAGGTATCTCATTTTTTTAGTTTCTGCCCATATGTTAAATAACTTTGATCATCCCATCAGGTTTAGTAAAACAGTATGTGCTAGTGGAATCATATATACAGACATACTCGCAGCCTTAAGCTTAAGGTAAAGGCCACCACTTGACAAAAAAAAAAAAAACAACAAACCTATCTTTCTTCCAGTTTTCCCTTTCTTTGAGCCACTTCCTTCTTAACAGTTTCAGGAAAGCAGACATTTCGGCTCCCAGAAACTGTGACTAGAAGAAAGCTCCTCATTCAAGTGTGCCCTGGAGAGAAGCTGCTAAATGATACTTTCCTTTATGCAGTCCAGTGTTCAAAATTTTTGCCAGCACTTACTCAAATAAGTTTGACTCTTTGTGCACAGGTCAGTCCATTTAGTTTTCTTTACACAGTGGTACATTTTTAGCGAAATCAGCTTTAAAATCAAGTTTATAGTAAACCCATGACATCAATAAACTACTCAAGCACAAAAAATAGAAACAATGAATGTAACAATTCTAGTCTTTCCGTTACTGATAGATCATTCACATGTATGTATGACCAAGTGGCAAGTGCTGGCCTAGCTTTGAAAACAAATATGGCAATAGGAAACAAAAGGGTACACCTCTCTTCAGAATTTAATTTAATAAAGCAGATAACCATTTCTTAAACTATGAAGAATACAAAATTTAGAAACAAGGATGCATCTTTCATGCATTTTTGGAAACACTTCATTAGTTCTCTTCAACAAAAAAAAAGTACCACTATTTAATGAAGTTCGGATCAGTGTGATCTACAAAGAAATGTAAGGCAAAATTAGCAAGTTTAAAAAAAAAAAAACTCTGCCTGAAATTATTTCACCTTAGGAAAAACAAGAGGGGAGGAGGAATCCAAATTTTTTCCATCATAACCATCCTGAACACTTAGGCTGGCTTTTTTCTCCTTCGCAATCACCATGATACTTTTACGTGGGTCTTTCACATAACAAACATGGATAAAGTAAAACTTTATTATGTAACACGTTTGTTAAAACAGAGAAATCGGAAAATGCAAAGGCAGCGGAGGCTCATGCAGAAGTGGATGTCAGCGTATTGCGCGAGTTTTACCGGAGCGCAGGTGAACTGCGCCTGCTGACGGTACCGCTCCAGAGGGGTTGCGGTGAGTGCCACCCCCGCAGGTTGTGCCACCTCTGCAGGCGGACGGGCTCCCACCCGCCCGCCCAGAGACCCACCGCCCCGCCGCACGCAGCACACC
>VWZD01009388.1:127084-138034 GCA_013396695.1 Sakesphorus luctuosus
AGTAAGGATGACAGACACTTATTTGTGAGCTAAGTAATATCTGATAGTACAGAAAGGACTCAGGTTTACAGGCAATTTTAACATTGAGGTAGAAATTTATCAAGGTGATAGATATTTCTGAAATGATTACTGATTTTGTTCTCTGGTATTTAAAAAGATGGTAACTGAGCTTGTCAGATTAATTAGTCCCACTATCACTAGTTTTACCATACTTTTATGTGGTTTGATATTTTTATCCACAAAATTTATTGTACAATGTAACTTGAATAAATTAAATTGTGGTTAACCTAAATTATTTAATTGCTGCTGCATGAATGCTAAGACTACAAACAGATCCAGGTAAAACTTAGGTGAGATTGTTGAGACAAAGATACAAGACAATTGCTAAACACTACTCCTATATTCTTTTGTACGAATTTTCTTGCTTGTAATGATTCAATGAGTTAAGAGAGACTGCCTATAGGAATAGGGATGGGTTTCTTACCTAAATTATCATTGATCTTTTAATGTTTATTGATGTCAGTCACTGCTGCTGCTGCTTTGGTTTCACTGCATGACACTGAAAAACCAGAGCTGAGAATAACATGAGGGAACCTAGTATTTTACACAGGAGGGGAGTGGATGAAGTAGTGGAATGATACAGGGGATCATAAGAAACTTGTAGAAGAGAGGAAGGTAAAAACTGAAAGAGAGAAGATGCACAGGAAAGGAATTTCTTGCTAGAAGTACTACAATTGTGCATCATAGTTTCTTACTTGAAAATGTTTGGGTTTAAAATTTGTACCTAAATAGTTCAGCAGGTTGTGGTTTAAGATAATTAGAAGTATATTTTCCTTGCATTTACAGTTACTGTTTTGTGATCTTAACTTCACCTTATCATGGCTTTTCTGTTTGGGGTCAAATTAAGAAAAATTTCATTTAATTTGAATTTTCAACTGAGACTGGTAAACCATGTAACCACACAATACATACTATAGGAACACTAAAAGTTGTTCCATCCAAGCCTTGTAAACAATTTAAGGAAAGTTCACTCTTGCAGCAGTTGCATCATATGTTTATTTAGGATAACCTCATAGAACTAAATACACACAGGAAACAAAACTTCTGTTCCTGGGTCTTACTCCTTCCTGTGTCTTGCTCCAAAATAAAAAAAAAATCAGATAAAAAATGCTTAGTTGCTCAATACTCCTTTAAGTAATAAAAGAAAAGGCCCTTTCATTTAAACCACAGTTTAGGCTTAATCACAGGGAGAACAAAGTGTATCTTTTCCCTGTCATAGTAGGCAAACATCTCACCATGAAGCCCTACACAACGCTGCAGCATTGTCACCTCGGGTTATATAAACAAGGAAATTGTAAGATAGAGTAGGAAGACATTTCAAACAGATTAACTGTGTTTAATTATGCTTAAATTTAATGGATCTTGACATGATGAAGCATGTGAAGAGAGTCTTAAAAATAACTTGATTAGAATAATGTCTTTCAGACATAAAGGATTGTAACACTGAAACTGGAAGTATAGATAGACAAACAGGAGAAAATAAATATAAAAATAAACACAACTAGTTTGATCTTGATCATGTTATATATTATCAAGAATAAAGGGGGTTTTAAGAAAAAAAAAAAGATGAAATTTAAAAAAAAAGCCCTACATGTGGAAATCAAATAGAGAAATAAGGCACATTTTTTCCCCTTTCCCCTTGGAGTCTTGTAAATTCATATGTGGATATCTTCCAAACACAAGTGGATGATTTTTTAAAAGTTGTACATTTGGTATTATACATTATTATGTTCAACAAGAAAGCATTGGGCTAGCATGGGTCTGTGTTGTAAAGACAAGACGTTATATTTGTCTCTGGAATCTCTGTTCTAGAGGTCTGGAGGCAGATTTGTTTCTCATTTCTCAAGAATTTATCAACAATTTTCTGCTAACTCCAGAACTAGGAGACAACTTGGTTGTCCTTTTTTGTGAGTATGAAGCTCTTGAATGTGCATATTTTTCTAACCACCTAAACCCTATTTTTTTGCATTTTTGGAAGGCTTTTTTGTATTCCAAGTATAGAACCCAGTCCTCTAATTGATTTTGCACAGGTAGCAAGACTAACAAGAAGCTTCACTGTATTCTTTGTGAGCACAGAATTCCAACCATAGACTTTAAAATCCTTTCAAGATCACACACCCTAGAGAAGGAAGCATAAAAAGGAGCCTGTGGAGCCTAGAAAATTTTCCGTGCAATCTTACTCTGAGACAGAGTAAAGAACTCAATCTGAATTTCAGATTCTGAGAAATTCTATTTAATTGTCACCAAAAGCGAGGAAAATCTACATATCAAGAAGTCTTTTAATACGGCTACACCTTTTCCAGACAGACATAGTGCTGGAATGACAACCGGTATCATCAGGTTCTGAGATGTCATTGACCAGCTGCCACGTGCATTAATGGCAAGCGGCATGCACAACAATGTACCTGGTATCATCACGTCCCTCAAACCTCTGGTGTTCATTAGTGACCAATACCTGCTGTGCACTGTATTCAGTCCCCTACATTCCTTAACTTCATGTTTTCCTAATAGCTGTACCATTAGTGAATAGGTAATAGGACTGTCTGCAGCTGTGCACCACTGGACAGAGAGCAAAGCAGAGTAAGATTGGCCATTGCCAGGATGTAAAGTACATTCTAAGCTACAGAGAAGACATTGCCTGCACGGACTCCTGTGTTTGGTTTTGAGATAGGTACCTGCCCTTAAATATGAACTTATGTGGAATCTAGTCCTCCTGCCCAGAATGCATGAAATCAAAAGTACTGTTGTGAGTATGGTGTTCATTCCCAAGAGGAAATTTGGTCTGCATTGTTCTTTGGTGCAACAGTTACTGGAGAAACACCAGTCTTCACCTGGAGTCTTAGTAAGGCAAAGAATAGGTCTCCTTGGTGAGATTCTCCAGGGTAGCAGGGCATGTGTATAGAGAAAGGTATGTGTATAGACAAAGCTTTAGCTCCTGATAGGGGATGCTGTACACCATCCTTTAGTGAGTGTCCCCTGAGTCAGGCAGTTTCCTCTCTGTAAGTTGTAGGAGTTGTCAATGTCTATGGACAATCAGAAAATCTGGTCTTCAGGGTGAACCAGTGTCACTATACTGTGATGGTTTCAGCACAGCTGTGAAGTAAGACATTGAGAGGTAAAGAAAAGATTGCTAAGTATTTTACTCTAGGATCTCAAATTTTCTTGTGTTAATTTTTTAACCTGCCTCTAACAACATCTGTTTAAAAAAATTATTCTTAGTCACTTTAAAATAAGGGGGAAAAAAACAGTTAAAAACTGATAATATGCCTGAAACAACAAATGTATGTCTGCAAATATATATATTCCTAATACCAGAAGAATAATGATGGAGTGCTGTGCTGGCAGAGAAATGCTGCTATGGTACATAGGAGTCAGTTGAAGTGGCACAAGAAAACTCTATTTGTTAAAAATTATTTGTTCCAAAGAGTAAACTATAGCCAGCTTTGCAGCACACAGCACAAAGAAGTATTTAGCTTTTTCCTGTGTTACTGATCAAGACTAACAAGAGTCTTCCATAACCTTTGTGATGTTAGGGTTAGTTTTCATGCATTATAAAAACAACACACAAGACAGTTTCAGGAAGCTGGTCCAAAACTTCTAAAGAAAAGCCACTTCCTATTTAAGTTTAATTCAGAAACCATTGAAGTACAACTGGAAAACGATTTTTGCTTTCAGAAGTGTATCAATCTGAATATAGGGATTCAAGCTTTTCTGTGATGTGGACAACTAACATACCTTTATGATTTAATCCTGCCTATATGCTACACATTTCATGTAAATACTGTTTGTTCCTTTGCCATCACAATATTTTCATATAATGGTTACGGGTCAGGGTAAAGAGTCACTTTTAGTGTTTCTAAAAGTAAGAAAAAATATCCCTTCCCTTCATGTTATTCAGACCTATTCTGAAGGCAAACTTTACTAAGGAAACAAATCAACGGACTTCACTGGCTATCTTGCAGGTATTAGAGTAGCAATGTATTTTACAATTCTTTACAATTCTAAGTGTTCATCCCATGCCATCTGAATACACCACTGGTTTTGAAGTGTATTTTTTACAGCAGCTTTGCAAAGCAGAGAAAGACTATTATTTCCATATTGAGTGCCATGGAATGAAGCTTATTTTTAACTCGTGATACTGTGTGAAAAAGAAATATATGCAGTCTTGCTTTAAACATAGTATATATATAAGATTTATACTTTTGCAGTTAGCCAGCTATGGAGACACAAATTAATTTATTTAAAGCTGAATTTCATACCAGTGCACTTTAGAGCTGAGGCAATTTCTCATAAATTATGGACCACATTGTTCTGTAATAAGAGCAGGGAATTGAATGTAGGTATCACCAATATCAAAGTAGCTCAATAACCACTTGCCCCCCACTTGCCTCCTGCCCAGAAAGAAAGAAAACGCTCTCCTCTGAGGATATTGTGCGTGCATGTGTGTTGGTGCAAACCTTCAACTGCTTCTTTCCATTCAGACTTGAGCACACAGCATGCAGAGAGCTCTTTAAAAATGTCTATATAATGTGGGGCTTTATAATGTGTCTATATAACTGGGGGCTTTTATTTTAAGAAATTTGACAAAAATAATAGTTTTAGGTAACTATATCACCTTTCTTTAAGACACTGATCTGTGAGAGCCCTCACAGATATAGTAGAGAGTATTTATTTAAAACTTGACTCATTAAGATCGTAGGTGGTCCTGTTTGGCTGGTCCATATTAATTGCAGCAATGACTTTCGGGGTCAGGGGATCATGGAACAGCCAGTCTGTATTACTTTGACCTAATCTCAGGTTATGTGGTCTAGGAAACAGTTAATTATATTTTTCAGCACTCCAGTGACTCACACCTTTAATATCAGGGTGATTGATCTTTGTGCATTGTAGATCCTTGCAGCTGTTCCTTATCATAAGCTTCCTTCTCTGTATTCACCATAATAGTTAAATACATTCAATTAAGTTTCATAAATTATGTGAGTCCTCAACCAGCAACTTGGAATCTTAAAACAAACAAATACAAATCATACCAGTATAAAGCTCTACTGGAAACTCTGGGGACTGTGAAGGAAAAGGAGAGTAGCAAATTATCAGAAAAATATTTTTTTCTCATTTCAATCAATCCCACCTCCCCAGGGATTTCAGTTAAATCTTAGAATGTGTTACCTTTCTGGGTATTTTGCAATAGACAAAGCATATAAACCAGGAACTGAAAATATCAGCTATTAATATAAAGATTTGAAGTATGTATACTATACAGCACTTCATTAAATTGAGTCAGTAGTTTGTGTATTACATAGGTGCTTTCCAATGAAAAATCATCTGTTTTTCCAAAAGCCAAAACAATTCCGTGAGGAATGCCAAATATTGTATTCATTACGTATATTTATGTTAATTCAAGAGGATATGAACAATGTGCAGAAGCCAGGAAATTGAATTTTATGTTTTTCACAGCACCTGTCACTTAACTGCATTGTAGCCACAGCAGCATATCCTTACAGCATTGATCCAATAAAATTCCATGTCTCTGCAAAGGGACTCAGGGCCAATGGCTGTGAGAACCTGCATTTTGTATTTCCTGAGTCTGGCATATTTAAATTTTCATCTGTAACACTAGATTAAATTAAATCTTTATGTTGAATATATGGTAAGAATCTGGATTAAGCTCTGAATTCTCTACTTAACGCTCACAAAGTGCTTCTTGTAATAATATCACTTGGATTATTTATGCTATAAAGTGTTCATGAAGATAGATGTTCAACATTTCCGCCAGAACTCTTTGTCCAAAGTTTATTCTGCCTGGGAAAAAGTTCAGCTGTTGTCACAAGAGTGTTTCATTGCAAAGCTCTGAGACCACTTCCCTTATTCTTTTCAGGAATACAATAACAAGTGTTTGGAGGGATAGGAATCACATGAGGTGCATGAATATTATTCAACAGATTGTTATTTTCAGAAGAGAGACAGAGTTTTACTACCATTTTAAATATGTATTTTCAAAGTTTTAACTGGGGCTATAGAATTATATTTTCTTTTTACCACATTGTATTTTCTTTTTACTACATTATATTTTATTTTTACTATAGTCTCTTTTTACTACCTTTTATTAAAACATTGAAATCTCAAACATTAGACAGGGATTTCAAAAATATTTCTGAAATATATTTAAAATGTGAAATAAACAAATTTTCACTCATATGCATACATGTTCTGTTCTTTTTCCACAGTACTATGTATTTTAATGACAAATATATTCACAGCAAATCAATAAACCTCAACAATCACAGTCATATGTGTATGTAATGTAACTTACAATAAATTAATCCAATTAGGGGTTTTCTTAGATATCACACTTAAGCAGGAAGACTGGATAGCAAATTTTAATGTCTGTTCATGATCATCATCATGGTAAGGCTTTGCAAAGGAAGATTTGGGCAGGGCTCTCCCCACATGGGTGTGCCCTTCCAGCCTGCGCAGTGGATTTGTTAGGTGAGGCACAGCGTGCACAGAACTGGCCCCACCCTTTGACTCCTCAGGTTCAGCTGCCACAGCCGAGCGAGTTTGGACAGTGACAGTGAAGTCCTCAGGACTAGAACCTACAGCCCCCCGTATTCCCAGAAGTCTCCCATCCAAGTGCTAACTGGGCCTGACCCTGCTGAGCTTCTGAGAGCTGACAGGATTGGGCATCAGAGTAGCATTTAACTGCTTAGCAATCTGTTCAGGATAAAATTTTTAAAAGTAGTTTGAAAAGAATTAGGTAGTCTTGGCTGAGGAATAGATTGGATTTACCTGTAATCTACTTAAAGACATTTCCACAGACAAAAAGCTTTAAAAAAATAATTTCATTGATTTTTGAGATCTTGTAAATATTCTACATGTGAAAATAGCACCTTTTATACCAACATTGTTCTTCTCATATGAGATTCTGGTATTTATGTACATTGTGGACTTTTAATTTTAATAATTTCAGAAGTTCTAAGCATTCTTTCTGGATACAGTTGACCTTTCTATTTCAAATATACATGTTGCAAAGAACAGCCTACTCAGGGAAACACTTGTCTGCCAATTTTTTCTCCTGTAAATTCACCACTTCATTTGCAGTGAATTAAACATCAGAGATACAGAATAAAAGGAAGATCCACCACGTTTCCTGATCCAAGTTTAGTACATGGGTTGCTTTGCATCAAAAATCTCCATAATTCTGCTGTGGGGAAAATGGTGGTTAGAAATAAGAAGACATGATAATGAAGACAAATCAGTCATCTGTTTTGCAACACTCAGTCATAACTTTATTACATATAGTTCTTAACTAACAGAGCAGGGACATTTTTCATTCTTTCTGACTACACCCTGACCAAACAGAAGATACAAATTGTGATGTGTGCCAGTTCTGAAACATAATAAAAAAATCAGGATTGTATGTTCATTCATATGAATACCACATTTCTTAATGAACTTAGCAAAGACTCCTGTGAGTGTGTTATTTGAAGTGCCTTAGATTGTCAGTGGTCAGAGCGAGGCATCTCTGTGTATTCTATGAACTGACTCACCCTCTGGCACTTATTATCTCTCTTCATTATCTATACAGGGACACTGAATAAACATGTTCTCCAGTCCTGTATTCTGCTGTCGTTGTTTGGGGAATTTGTGCCAGCATTCATGCTTTTAAAAAAGTTTTTATAGTGTTTTCTAAATGGTCTTGTTAGTCTGATCACACTCCCAGTTTCAGAGAGCGCTAGCTGCTGTTTTTCAAATAATGATTTTGAAAATTCCAGTAAATGTCTACTTCCAGGGTTTTTTCCTCATAATTCAGTGACCTAATATCCTAAGACTGATGGCTACCACTTCCATGCATATGTTCATGATTATATTTTTGGCCTAAACCACTAGAGAACAGGAAACTTGTTTTTGACATCTACATGCAAACAAGAAGTTCTGGGCTGCTTTAGAGCTCTGGCTGGGTAGAGCCTCTAGAGGTGGTGATACTCTCTGCTGCATTTGTCACTGAACAAGGAGGAAAAGTGATTAGGGCAGGCCTGACAAGCGTGTAGCAGGTTGGAGCATTTCAGTTAAAGCACATCTTGTTTGAAAGGAAAAAAATTAGTTTTTATTGTCCTCTGCTGACATAACAGGTTACAGAAGACTGAACTGAATGTGCCGGGGGAAAGAAGGTAGTACAACTGTTTCTGCAGCTTTTCAGTAAAATGACTCAAAATTCTGACAACCATGACTTGTGGGAGATTTGGGGTTTGGCTTTTGGATTTGCTTTTTGGGGGGTTGTGGTTGTTTCTGGTTTTATTTTCCTAGACTGCTAGTAACAGTGAGGAGTTTCCGGTGCAGTTTATTGAAACTACACAAGCAAGGTAATTTCTGTTTTCATTTTTGGGTCAGGTTTTTTTAAATTTTCAGGAATTTTATCATCTGATAATATTTATGGAAAATTTACATAGCAGGATATTTACACTGAAGCACACAGGACATTCCATAAATTAATTTGAATTGAGATACTCCTCTTTTGTGTTAGTTTTTGTCATGTATTACTGTGCACCTTTATATACTGGTGACATATTGAAGAATTGCATTATAGGAGAATCTTGCAGTTTTGTATGTTGTGCTCCTGCTGCATGGTAATGAGAAAAAGAATAAAAATGTGATGGAAATTAATTCCTCGGGAATACTTTGCAGTGGATAATCAAACAAAGGAAGAGCATTCAGGATACATTCATTGCTACCATGCTGCAAGAGGAATGTAAAAAAAAAAGTTATTGTTGAATAGTGTTATCCCTAAATACACGTTCAGAGCTTTAGTTCTAGATCTGTTTGACATATTTAGAGCATGTGACAAGATCTTCAAAAATTTTCCACTTTCTCAACTAGCCTTCAACACTTGTAAAATAAACTGACTACTGAGTGCCATGTTAAAGCTCCATTCTCTCTTCTTTAACAGTAATATGTTCACAGGGAATAGATTCAAGACTCTAGACTGAATTAGGCTGACAAAGTCTTGCAATATTATTAAGTAGTGAATGTAGTTTGTTTTGGCCTACTTCCTGAAGTCTTTTGTTCTTTTATTGCTTCCTTTTTTTCTGCATTCTCGGAGAAAAAATTTTTTCCCAAGTAAAATCAAGTGGCCAAAAATAGGGAAGATGAATGAGCTTAGTAGTGCTTCTCAGTTCTAATGAACAAACATGTTCTTTCAGCAGCAGCAGCACTGAGCATCTTTATTATCCAAAAATATAATTGTCCTTTTCACATTTGAATGATATAATTTTGTAACTTTGCATAGCCTCTACATATGTAGCATGTATATTTAGTAAACTGTTTAAATAAAAACTGATTAGCTAGAATTTTTGAAGATATGTGCAAACTCAATTTTTTAATCTAAAGGAGTTCCACTTTTAAAAAGCTAGTATTGGTTTCACAGTTCTTAAAAGTGGCTACTGTCTGAGGACTTAAGCAGTTGAGGCTGATGTATAATTGATGTTGTATTTATAGAGGAAAGCTCTTGTTGTTTTTTAAGAAATGTATCTGAAGGTGGATTAACTAAGAGATTATATTGTGTGTTATGTCTATGTGTGTGAGAGGGCAGCGAAAAGTATCACAAAAAAATTAAATGCTATAGAATTCCAAAGAAATGATGGGAACCTGATCCTCCAAAAAAAAAAAAAAGTTTGGAAGCAGCTTTTTATTCTGATTAATAACTGAGGCATGGCAGCACAGACAAAGATAGTATCTCCTAAGTACAAAAGATACATTTTTGTACTTTTTTCATAAATAAATAAGGTTCATTAAAGATATAATTGTCTTCACTAGAAATTACTCTTCTACTCAAATCAAACCAACTCTCATGATCCAAATTATGACCTCAGTGCAATGGCCAAAGTCAGAAATGGTCCAAATGCAGATGAAACACTGTGAAAATTATGAGGAGCGGTTTTTTCTGTAGGGCCATTGTTAACCTTGTGCTTTCTATGAACATATATTTAATGCAGACCTGGTATCATCACCTACCTGTTGTTAAAGTTTTCTAGTTTTTCATAAGCTTACTTTTATATTATCTGTGGCATACAACTTGATTTATCACTTTCACAGAAATCTTTCATGTTTGGCACCTGCAAGAGAATTTATTTGGTTTGTTGGGGTTTTGCTTTTTTTTTTTTTTAATTCAGCCAATAGTATTTGCATAGTTTCCAAGAACGAAGCTGAGGAAAGAATTTTGCTTCTCTTTTCCTTGAAAAAGATTTACAGCTCACAGATTTATAGTCAGAAAAGGAGATTCAACAGCATTTTATTCATATGGAAGTCTTCCCATTTCCTTTAAAGAGCAAAATTGTTGAAGTGACAGGATTTTAGGGAACTTCACTTTGTACATGCTCACTAGATGTTTATAATGTTCAATGTTGATTCCATCATCCCTTGCATCTTTCACACCTCTTACTACTGACAAAATTGAACTTTTACCATCTTCACAATGAGACTGAGCAGGCAAACTTTAGAGAACGTGACAAGAGTCAGGTTTCCTTGCATGAGCTTCTCCATTTAGGGAGAGAGTCAATATTAGGCTCTGGACTAATATTGATGTGTTCATGATCATCTGTTACTCTTTTCTTTCATGATGTGGTGTAATACCTTGTTTTGTGATATTCAGACAGAAGAAAGAAGGAAAGCATCTCATTGAAGTCTGGCATCTTAGAAATGGAGTGAAGGGACCTATAGCTCATGAGACTAGAAGAAATAGGGAAGGTAGGAGAAGGGCCCCAGGTGTCTACAGCGTGAAACAGTGAAGATGGGTGATGAATTGCCATATAAACAAAACCAAAATCAAAATTGATTACACAGGAAGATTGAAACAAGATACTGGTACATTGTTTTCAGGGAATGTTAGAGGAGGGG
>VWZD01009390.1:0-10951 GCA_013396695.1 Sakesphorus luctuosus
ATATCTTTATTTTTATATATTTAGGAAACCAAATCAATCCAGTATAAACTTCAGTTCACTTTTCTAGTCACAAGAATAACTTTTAAGTTACTCCATTTCAGCACTTTTCAATCTTTTGTTTCCTAAGTGCACCTGTGGGCATTTTTTAAAGTGTTTGAGACTTAGAAGAACATAACAAGGGCTCTGTTGTGTTCATTGCATGGAGTCTTGGAAAGGAAAGATCNTCAAAAGTGCAGAACCCAACAATAACTTTGACTTTCCACCTTAATATAATTTGAATTTCATTTTACAGTTAGCAAGGGCACTCAGGAAATGTGTGTTCTGTTTTGTGTCTGCTTTTCCCTATTTGAATCCCAAAATGGAGAAAAAGAAAGAGCATGTCTGAATTCTCAACATGTTTAGTTTAAACCCTTTGTGTTTAAAAAGAAACCCAAACCCCATAGATTACAATGGCAGAATTTCCCAAGGTGGTTTTGTTTCTCTACCCCTTCTGCAAGTGAATCCTTTGCATGGGCCTGTCCCTGACATTGTATTCCCCGTCTGCATACAGATCTTCTGAGGCAGCCAGGAAAGAGGAATGCTACATGCCTGCATCTTTACAATGGTCCAGACACATGATGCAATGCTGGTAAGGTGACTTGTGCCACCATCTCAGTGTTTTTGGAGGATATTCCCCCTTTGAGTTAAATGTTTCCTCTGACCTGTCTAGAGTGCTGTGGATAAATAGTGCTACCCAGTTTTCTGATTATTATGCATCAATTAACAAGAAACAGTAAGTGGGACTTACAATTTAACAAACATTTTCAATTAATCTGTTTCTCTAATGTTTTTGCCATCCTAAAGGTCTGCAGCATGAGGTAAAAAAATGTGCAGGATAATGCAGATCTTAATTAAACTTTCCAAATTTTAAGTCTGATTTCCTAATAAAACCCAGCTATTACTAAACCACTGGCTTTTCATCTGCTTATTTCTACTGGAAGGGATCTCTAAATATGAGCTGATTGACTTGTGGTCTAAGTTCCTAAATAGAATCCAAGTCCCCAAACATAAAGGCTACAGAGTAGTCTAGTTGGCAAGGAGAATAGTGCCATTTGCCCATATGTTCACACTGCTTTCTCAAAAGCGAACTGACTTAGGATTTACATATCCACAGTGAGGAAGGAGGGGAGGGTGTGGATTTGTTTGTTGTGCAGATGCTGACTCTGTTGAGTTGAAAATGGCTGTGTCAGGCCAGCCTGCTGCACTGGAGGTCTGGAACATCACTGTGGGTTATGGGACAAGTGTAAGGCAGAGGTAGTGAAGATCAAGGGTGAGAGCTTGATTGGCTGTCATTTCTAGACCCTCAGACTTAGTACCTTGGAAACAGGAAACTGCAGCATCAACAAATTTGCCTGCCTCTTGTTAAACCTGAAGAAAGCGAGTAAGAAGATGGCAGGCAAGAGGTAATATTGTGCAATATTCCTGACTCCCTCGAGTGTAGAGTCAGCTCCTCTTCTGTAAGAGAACAGTGCTATCTGCCTATAAGATGTTTATACTGCTTTGGCATTTTGAAACTTGGATGCCAAGTTGTCAGATCTTTGCTGTCTCTTACTTTTGCTAGTTTGTGGGTGAGTTTTCCTTGAACCAGTACCATGTCAGGCAGGATGCAGTCACGAGGAAGCTGGAGGAAAGGGAGAGAGCTTTGTCAGAGAGCTAACTTATTCTTTTTAGATTCAGACTGAACAGGGATTGGAAACTTTGTTCTGTGCAGAAATGGTGACACTGACAAACTGAAAACACTTCATGATAACTGGGCCAAACTGCTGCCATGGCAGATCATTATCTCCTTCACAACCTGTTTCAGTTTTTAGTTTTCCAATGGTGGCCTGTGTGATATAAAAATATAACTTGTCCTATGCACATCTAACTAGTATAAAAAATCCACGAGGAAGAAAAGCTCTACAGCCCTAAACAGTCTCATACAGCTACTCAATGAAGCATGTTCTCTATTTGAGCAACCTGAGAAAGTAAAAACCATTGAGAAACTGCCATCCAGGAGCTGCCAAACTTCATTTGCCAAAGCATCAGCAATGGCCTGAACTACAGAGAGAAGTAGTGAGAAAATTTGCAGAGGACCAGACAGCTTATAAGGAGGCTTTACACTCACTGTAATGCAGCAGTTCAGGTGCAAAATTTATTTTGGTTTCCTTATTTGACCCTTTAAGTTGGCTGCCTTTGGTAAAATACTGTAGTCAGGATTTTTGAGTCATTGAACTCTTCCTTGAGTACCTTTTGTGATTTATACAGATTGATATGCTGTGTTCATAGAAAAGCTTAATGCTGCAGAGAATTTTTATTCCAAGCCAATGCTGGTGTTAACCTGTTGACATAAGTTTGATTTGTTATTTAATTTTAAATAAGTATTATCAAAAGGAGAATAGCTTTGGAAAAAAGTGTTTTCTTGGTTTTATAGTTAATAATTTGCATAAAATTGATCCTAGGTTTCCTTTTTAACAGAAGCAATGTGATTTTTTTTAACAGAAGCAGTGTGAATCATGGCATTATTGGCACTTGTAGAGAACATCAGTGATTTCATGTAAAAGCCTCACTAGCACCCTTGGTTAGTCTCAGGATCTTGCCCTTTTAAAAAATATCAGTTGTGTCATTGTTCAGGTTTAAAAGGTAAACCAGCAGAAGAAATGAACCTAACTCAAATGAGATTACAAGTCAGAGCTGCAATTTAGTAAAAAGATTACATATTAATAAAAACATTACAATAAATACAGTGATACAGAGAAAAATTGGATTTGAGACACAAAAGAAGAGATGTAGAACGCAGCACCCCTGGGGCATGAACAGAATGGTGTTCATCAACCCCTGTGCTGAGCACCACATGGTCCCTCTAAGTCTGAAGTAAAAGGAAAGGAAAACCTGTTGGTGAGGATGATAGTTGCAGTCTGGTCAAGAGTGCCAGTCACAGTCCTGTTGATGTTCTGGTTCTCCCCTGAATCTAATGAGTGGTACCAGAATTCCAAAAATCCCAATTTTTCACACGCTCAGGTTCAGGTGGGAACACCCAGTACCTCCCCCAGGGCGCGGAGTTCCACAATGGGTGATCTGACTCTGTGAGTCATGGGGTATTTTTGGAATCTTCCATGGTCTAGGTTGTTGCAACTGCCTATTGTGCCAGTCCGTTATGACCCATTAGCAGACATGATCCCTCAGGCTGGGATGGAAGGTGTTGATGCCTCCCTGACGGGAGTTCCACACATTGTTATGAAAACAAAGAAACACTCCACTGTCTCCCAGGTTCTTTAACACCCAGTCTGTAGCTTGAGAGGTCAGGTGTGCCCTGAGCAGCTGCTGCAAATGGCTCATTATTAACAGTTCATGAGAAATGCCAGAGGGTGTAGAATATACACTTTTGGTTACACCCACACAGTGGTAAGCTGGTCCCAGCTACTGTCACTAGGACAGTCATCAGTGCCTATAGTTTAAGAGAAGAATGAAACTCCAAAAAATGATTTAGTGTCTAAAATAATAACCAGTAGTGCCATGAGATAAAATCCACTTCAGGTCCCTGTGATTATACCATCAGCAGAGAATAGGAGTAAAAGACATATTCTCCCTGAGAAAATTAAAAGCTTCAAAGGCAGTAAACCTTCCCAATCTACTAAGCTCAAGTGGTATCAGAATTGGAAATGTCAGAAAGCACTAAACTTTCTCAAGAAATGGTTTTCCACAGTATACATAATACCATTGAAAACACAGAATACTCCACATTAAAAAAACAACAAACCCATGGCACTACTATTCAGTACAATGGCTACTGAATTCCATGCTTGCCATCACACTGTTTTACTCTGTTTTTTATTATATTCCACTACATAGTGCAAATATAAAAGGAAGACTCCCTGTTGAAGTGTGATGACATCTTTCAGTGACACCACTTAATCATAGCATAACCAAATAGTTAAGGTTAAAAGGGACCTCAGGAACTCTTGAGTCCAATGTCCTTTTCAGAGCTGGGTCAACCAAGGAAACGGACCAGAATATATGACAATGAGTGGGGAAAGTGGCCCAAGTCACTCTTGAGTTAATGTGCCTTTTAAAGTAAACTCAACAGCAGTACAAACATTACACTGCAGTAATAGGTAGTAATTAGTCAGAGGGCTGCAAAAGCAGTATGCTGCCTGCATTGTACCAGTCTTTTAGCAGTGGGTTACATATGGAAAGCCTTAGGAAGTGGAAGTGGGAGAATAAGGAAGTATTCTCCTTTGCTTGATGGAAAACAGCAGAGTTTGCTGGGTTGTATGGTGTGGCCTGTGGAAGGACATGTGGTGGTAAAACAGGAAGCAGTGAAATCTCCTGAGCTTTGGTTAGTGAAGTGGTAAATTACAGAAAAGGGGCAAAGGTCTGTGACATTCCTGCATGAGGGTAAGCTGGTAAGAAACAGTCACTGAAGAAAGTCATGCTGCCAGGAGTTATCCTAAAAACTCATCCATACATATTTTTCATCCAACTGAGAAATTAAATTCAAGACAATGTCTAAATTCTCATTTTCTTCAGATCTCTTCTCAAAGAAAGATTTACAAAAAGGAGCAAGGACAGTATAGGACAGGGCAGCAAGAAGAATGAAAGTAAAGACTGAGGAAGGTATGCTCTAAAACAACAAATTCATATAAAAACTATAGATACAGGCATGTGGGTGAGTAATGTTGATGCTTTTGTGGATGCCATAATTTCATCATTATCTTCTCTGCCACCATTGATCATGCTCCACCCCCACAAAAATTAGTAATGGTCTCAAACTAAAGGACCAAAGAAACTATTCAAGTATACACTAACAGAACATCTGAGTCAAACCTCACATATTTGACATAAACTTTGGCAAACTGCTACTTCCTATCAGGTTGGATTTCATGGTATTCACAGGAAGACCCTTCATATATTGTTTGTATTAGACTAAGTCCAAGAAGAGGAGACAAACCATTCCAGAATCCCAATCTCTGTGATTATTCTAACCATAAATATCAAAGGAATTTTAGAGTAGTAAGCAACAGAAATTTTGTATACAACCTTGGATTTGGTTAGAATCAGAAGCCTTTCATTTCTTCCAAACAAGTCTTGTGAATCCAAATAATATGTGAACCTAAATTAATAAATGTTTTGAGTAAGACCTCTGCTGCCTTCTTTAATACCATCAAAAGGGTACCTGTGACTTTATGAAACCATCCTGTGGCCTCTGTGTTGACAACCTGTGTTTTATAACAACCAGGGGATGGCTGTTTCACGTGACAGGATGAACAGCCAGATAATCCTGTAAGGCAGAACACCTTCCCTCTGACTTGGAAGGCATCCCTTAGATGCAGATAACAGCTATTTATCCTACAATGTGCTCTTATTCATTTGGCAGCAAAAGCTCTGTGAGAGTTGAGTAATCCATGCTTTCTGTAGGGTTTGGTGAACTCTAGTAACCCTTTGGCCTGCCACTACTCACTTGTCACAGACTATGCAGGCAGGTTAAAAAATTCTCTTGTGGGCTGGCACTGCCTAGAGCCACAATTTTGCAAACAGTTGTTTATCTGGGTGTCTTCTATTGCACTAGAATAACCCCAGGACTGGGACAAAAACATGCATTGATAAATGGCCTCCCAGAGAGGCCAAATACACAACAATAGCATATGTTCTGCATTTAATTGTGATTTTGCAAACTTGCATTGGTAGTAAACACATCAGCTAAGCAATAACTGTAGATGCCTGCACAGGCAATGTGGGAGTCTGTTAAAGAAAGAACATCTACTGAAAATTGCAGCTACTAACCCAGTGCTTGCTTGCATCTAATTACTATAATTTCCAAGGAAAGCTGGGACATGTTAAATCAGTGATTTGTGTTTGCGTTTTTAATTGCCATTATTCAAATACAATTTACATTAAATAGTATCTATGTCTTTTTTTGTCAAATATGCAGACTGCACACAGTAAGAGGCAACACTGTAATTCAGATTCCAGTCCAGTGCCTCCAGCAGTTAAACTACATACCATTAATACAATTACAGTAAGAAATGGCTCAACAAGATCTACTGTTGAGGTCACAGCACTTACTAGCTGAAAGGCTTGTATTAGTGTGACCCTTGTTAAAAATGTATAAATTATGTATCCATCTGTATCTGTTAACTGTACTTTTGAACACAGAAATATCAAAATGTTAGACAGCCTGCAAGGAATCCCCTTGAAGGTCATGGGATCATGGGATAATCTAGATTGGAAGGGACTATGGGAGATCTCCAGTACAATGTCCTACTTAAAGCAGGGTCAGCCATGAGATCAGACCAGTATGCTCAGAGCTTTGTCCAGTTACATTCTGAAATTCTCCAAGGATGGATATGACACTGTTTCTCAGAGCAGCTTGCTCCACTGCCTGGCTCTCCTTGTGGTGGTGCAGTTTCTTGTTATATTAATCTGGACATCTCCTGTTTCAGATTACGCTGTTTCCTGCCCTCCTGTCTTGCATTTCTGTCATCTTGCACAAGTTGCAAAAGTCAACCACTAGGACTCTGTCATTAAACCTTTATCAATTTGCAGTCTCCCCATTTTTCCAGTGGAACTACATATCTCTGTGCAGTAAATTTAAGCTTTCTTAACAGGTAGTGATTTTCTGTAGTCCCCTGGCAAGTTGTTGAGGACCACCAGCTCCAAAACACTGTCAAGATACATTCCCAGTTAAAGGAGACAAGGGCTTGTCAAGTTTCAGCACAGAAGACTGGGGAGCAGAGTGGTAGAGCACCAGTCTAATTGGAAAGATGATCCTTAGCAGCAGATGGCTAGCAGTGGAGAAACCTTAACATTGCCAATGAAGTAAATTTATTAAGATGGAGAGAAAAACATATAATAGAGAGAACATAATCTCTGTTCATTAATGAGAAAGAGCTGGCACCCAAACTGCTGTAAATCAGTTGAGCTCCAGTTCTTTCAGTGGAGATATATTCCTCTTACATCACCTCAGGATTAGGCTTGAAGTATCTTATCCCCTAAGGAGCTATTCCTTGTCTCATTCTCTGTATCATCTTTCATGTGCCAGCCCATTATACACCAGCAGGGAGTTGCTATTTTAATTATGTGCCTCTGCTTCTTTGAAATAGGGTGAACTCTGAATATTAAGTTTTATTTCCATTTAGCATTCATTTAGATCATGTGGCAAATCCAACATTCTCACAGCATAGCTCAAACTCCTTTTGACATGTTCCTTCTGTTTGAACAAATAATCATTATTAATTTTTACTTCTTTGGCACAAGTCAAAAGTGGAAAAGTCATTACAAGAACAAACAGTTCTGAGAAGAAGTCTGCAAGATGCTAGAATGAGCACAGGCAGCTTACTTGTGGCACTGTTTAATGAGATTGAATGAGGGCTAGATTAAACAGCTCTTACTTGTCTGTAGAATGAAGGAAAAAATGGAAGGATCATGTTCAAGTTTAAAATAAGAGCTATTTTGGGGATATGTCTGTGCATATTTACATCCAAAGCCTAGCTGAATTTACAGTCTGATGCAATTCTGGTATCAGCCACTAAGTCAGAAATCATTCCATGGTACCGCTCTAGATGTTTAATTACAACTATTTTCTAGGCTGATACTAAAGTACATATTAAACTCTCCCTTCAACAGGATCACTCACATGCTTCGAAGTTAAGACATGTTTTACTGAGTCCTGCCTATCATGGCAAAGCTTGACTAATTTCTAAGTCAAATTAAGTAAAGATTCTCAAAGATTAAAAGAAATTCAGACTGGCCTCTCAAGCTAGGTGCAATACCCCATACCAGGGCAGATAAGGCACAAACATTAAATAGAAGCATGACACAACATGATTCACATAGTATTGAATTTTTTTGTAAGGCTCTTAGGTAGATCATTCACTGATGTCTGACATAGCCCCATCAAAGTTGACAAAATGGTGCTGATAGACAGTTGTCAGATTTAGTGGCAAAACAGTAGGATGGCAAAGTGAGAAGAGCAGAGGCTCACTACCCCACCTCTTACCTCTTGCACCTCATGCCACTGAGGTACAACTTCAGTACAGACTTCAACAGAGTAAGCCCTATTCACAAATTCTCTGCATGACAAACAGCAAACAACTACATTTACTGTTGCATTAGTGCTTCTGGTGTAGCCTTTCCTCATCCATCAGTTCAACATCCAATCCATCCACTGGACACGAAGTGAGACCCAGGTTTCTTAGTGATGTCTCAGTTAATAAACACACAGTCAAGGTATGCAATTTAATTCTGCATGATCTGCCTAAACCAAACTGGATTTTTCTTCCACTGAGTTTAGTAGATTATCTCCATTCCAGATTCAGGTTTCCATTTCCTCCTGTTCAGTTTTCTTAGTCTATTCATTAAAAATACACCTTTGTTTATAAATATAAAATCTAGAAAGAAAGTTAAGTCCATTGCATGAAGTTGTTTCTGCTTAAACATTCCAAAGTAGCTCTCTTTCAAGTACAGTCCAGTTTCAGGAAAAAAATAAGCGCTATAAAAAATGGAGGCAGTATTTTATTTAATCTAGATCAAAACCAATTAGCTTCTAATTCTAATTCACTTGAGATTTCAGCTATAACCATTCATAATATTATAATATACGGGACCATTAAGGTATTTGCTTTATCTAAAGTATTCCAGTTCCACTGTAATTAGATTTGATATGTGAAATGTTGGAGGGGTTTTTTTTTTTTTGAGGAAACTAGTTTTGAAAGGAAATAAAAATGCTTAGAGAAAATATTTAAAGTATTACAATGTTGCTCTAAGTGACAAACCTGTGCAATCTCTCATAAACTCTGTTCTTCAAACACTAAAAATGCAAAAATTATAGGATCTTGAGATATATGTGAGACTTACCTTGTGAGAAATTTAAAAAAATACCTCTGTTTATATAGAGGATGAAAAAGGAAACATGAAGTTCATGCTAAAGCTATGTGAAGTGATGACAGATATATAGATGATGTACTTTAGCCACTCTGCTCTTTTCTCAGTTGTCATAAACAGTAGTCACTACTGACTGTTAAGGAGTACAGAGGAATGAACAGAAAAAGATGTAGTTTTAGTATAGCAGGTGGTTGGTGCTTACACATTCATGAAACATTTATGACAACAAGGGCTTAACAAAATCTCCCAAAACACCATACACCAACAAACTGGCACAAGTTGCACTTATTTCAAATGAAAAGCTATAACCATTAGGAGTTAGGCTATGAAGAGGAAGGTAAGCTCTTGTTAACTTTTCTCCATATGGACTTCTGCATGCATTTTCATTACTGACCATTAAAAAGAGGAGTTGCCCAAGAGAAATAGTGAAGACTCCTGAGTATATCAAGAAATTACACCATTTTAACTTTTCTTCTCCTTAATCCTCGTGCTGTTATGTGGTGTTCATCTTCCTTCCCTCAGCCTATAGACACACAGAATCTCCATAGTTTTAACATGAAACAGAAATCTAATTGGCATAGAATAGTTATTTTTAGGAAAGCATAAACACACATGGTTAATAAGAAAAAGGAATGTCCCTTATCTCCAACAAAGAGAAAAACAAGTAGCCCAGTTTTCTCCTCTTACCCACCCCTGAGACAGGAATTGTCACAGAATAAACATGCAGTCTACTGTGCAGATTCAGGTCAGGCAGAAGCAGTTTATGGGTTCAGAAGAGAACACAGAGCAACAGAGTTCAGTGTTCTATCTATATGAGCTCTGACTTAAAAGACAGTACTAATTTTGAACACATCTAAATTGCACCATGAAGGGGCCTGGAAGAGGAGCATCTGCATAGTAGGGAACTTTGTTTCTGCAGATATAGCTGTGTGGGCCTGGTAACTCAAAAACTGCAGCCATGCAACCTTGACGTACCTCTGCTCATCTGCTGCTTATCTGGCTTGTGAGGCTGTTATGCCCTTGACTACCTTTCAGGCCTAGCAAGCATGAATGGTAGTCATACAATGTATTATCTGAAAAAATAGAAGTGTTTCAGGCATCATAAGATGGTTATTTTGCTCCTCCTGTTGCCAACTGGTTTATCAAGACTTACCAAAAATTTAAGCTTTCCATATTGTTTTCCTGCTATGTGGTATCCAAAGAAGCCAAGAATTTATAGCTTCAGATGTTACCGGTTGGAGTGAAATAGAGCAGTGTCAATTGTTCTTTACTAAATCCTACTTTATGCCTCTTCACTGGTTTTGTGTTTATGCAAGCTGTTCCCCATATGACCTGCTTCAGGGGTCACTCACCCCACTGCCAATGAAGCAATTAGGTGAACGGAGCTTGCAGGCTGACACAGTACAATCTTCTTCATATCTGCAATCACTTCTGCCAACATCAAATATCTTCTCTCTAAACTGCTTTTGCTTCATAAACTAGCAAAGTTAAACAAAAAGCACATCTCCAGCATGGTACTCTAGATGATGACGTAAGATCAGACATGTGCAAAAAATGCTTTCTCTGAAAGTAGATGAAGACCTAATTAAGACCTTCTGCAGGGAAGCATTTTTTGTATGATTGTTAATTCAAGGTTTGTGGTATCATTTTTTTTTTAAATTGAGTTTTGAGGTACTAAGAAAACTTGTCAGGATACCTATGACCTAAAGTCACAATCTGCTTTTGTATTTTCCTTCACAATTAGGCAAAAGCTAAAAAGCTCCCCAGCCTAACTCAGAGCTGGTATTCTTTCTGCAGCCTGAAAGGATGGTTTGTTTCAAAATGACACACTGCATGTGAAAGGGAGGAGGGAGACAGAAATACAAAGATTTCTGGGTTTAACTGTGTTAATAAAAGTTATTAGCTATAAGCATCCTTGGAGTAATCAAAGCTTTATGAACCAGCACTACCTGCCAGACTCTGGACAGAACACAGGATGGAAAGATTTTTGACTCCCCTATGAGGACCACACTTAAGCCAGGGAGAAATATTAGCAATAAGCGCTTCTAGA
>VWZD01009390.1:11412-25847 GCA_013396695.1 Sakesphorus luctuosus
GACAAGCTGCAGCAGTTACCCTCACAGAGATGTGGCATTTTCCCCTCTCTGCTGGAGTTTAAACTCCACACACTTTTTATACCTTTTTTTCTTTCTCTTTTGTGTGGCTAAAAGTCAATCTGCTGGGGGATGATGGTGATGCTGAGGCCTGAGGGGAGGTGGGCCCTAGAGTGGTTATAGAAGATATCATAAAGGAAGGCTGTGCTATTTCTTAACACTCCATCCTTTGTAAATCTTGTCAGTTTGAAAGCCTTTGTCCTCGGCCAGGAGCATCCCTGCAGGGGGGCTGAGGCGCCTCCCTTAACCCATCAGGCCTTATCAGGGGCCATCACCCCACACACACATATAGAAAAAACCCCAAAAAACCCAAACCATCAGTGTTGCAAATCATCTCTTTGACACAGGTCTACACTACAGATTTCTTTCTCACTGCTTGTCCACATGAGCTGTCTGTCCCTTTCTCCCACACCTAACACCTTTCTGTGTTGGGCTTTGGAACAAAGCTCTCTAGATACAAGCCCCACAACAGGGCTTGGCTCTAAATGAACAAAGAGAGCTCATTGAAGAGCTGGGGGCTGGGGTAGTACATGGGAGACTTTCTTTTTTTGACTACAGATCACAGCAGTGAGTTTCAAACATGACCTGGAAAGGGGTGAGGGAAAGAGGGCAGGGTTAACTCCATATACCATTGAGCAAATCTTGCAGAAGGGCTGAGCTGTTGCTGTGATTCAAGGTAAGGACTTTGAGGAGGGAGCATTCACTAAATCTGAGATTGAAGGCAACCTAAAGTTCAGACCACCAGTACAGCTGCACAGGACCTGAAGCATACTAATACTAGTGGGGGAAGCTTGGTATCATTTCAGGACTTACTGTCATACATGGATGACTTGACCTTCTAAGAGTATAAAGGTGGAAGTATCCAAATTTCAAGCTGGAAATGGAAGTGTGTCTGTTCAAGAGTCTATCCTGGCAAGCAGGAAACAGAACTACATGTCCCATGCTCAAGCAGCCCATTTACACACCTTCAAACATCCAATTTTAACTCTAAGTAGACAAACAATGCCACTTGCCTGAGAGAGCAGCAAAAATCTACAGAGCAACAGCCGGAAAGCTGGACCAGTGCAGTGCTGATTTGCCTGCAGGGTAACAAAAGGAAAAAGCAAAACAGTTCTGGTTTTAGGAATTAAAATAATGGTCTTGTTGTGTGTGAAAACAACCAGCACATTGGGAAGATGCAGCTTCTGCTGAAGGAGGTGTCCAGCAAGCTTCCAAGTGACAGCTGGAACTGCAGAGAGAGAAGCTGCAGCTTAGCAAGAGAACAGAATGTTTTCAGACACTTTTGGAGGCTATGAAATCTTGCTGTATCTACAAATAAAGGAGAAAAATCTCCAAGTGGTGTAAATCTGCATGGCATCAATAACTGCAAAGGATTGGTGCAAGTTCATGGAAAAAGAGGCATAATCTCAGTTTTGACAGACACCAATAGAGGTCTTAGGGCAGTAATGATCACCTTGTCCTCTGTATAACTATAACCATAGTGGTACATTTGTCCTAGTTTGGCAGGTGGGACCAGTTTATGACTGTGTGGGTGTGAACAAAGCTGAGTATTCTCCACCCTCTACGTCATTTCTTATGAACTGTTAACAATGGACCATTTGCAGCAGCTGCCCAGGGCACATCTGACCCCTCATGATGTAAGCTGGGTGTTAAAGAAGCCTGTGAGATAAGACCTGTGATAACTCCCCTCCAGGGAGTTGTTAGCACCTTTGTGAGCACCCTGAGGAGTCATGTCTGCTAATGGGCCATCAATGACTCCAAAAAATACCCCATGACTCACAAAGTTAGATCACCCATTATGGAACTCCCCACCCTGGGGGAGGTACTAGGCGTTCCCACCTGAACCTAAGAGTATATAATCTTGGAGTATGGGGATTTCTGGGACCACTCACCAGATCCAGAAGACCAGAACCTCAGCAGGACTGCAACCACCACTCTCAACCAGACTGCGACCTTCATCTGCACCAACAGGTTTTTCCCTTCCTTTTACTTTGGACACAGGGGAATCACGGGGGTGTCTCAGTATAGGGCCTAATGAACACCGTTTGTGCCCCAGGGTGCTGAGTTGTACTTGTGAGTTTTGTGGGTTAAAACCAATTTCTCTTTGTGTCATTGCATTTATTGTAATATTTTTATTAAATTGTAACTCTGATTTATAATCTCCTTTGTGTTGGGTTCATTTCTGCTGGTTTACCTTTAAGCCAGCACATCTTTGGTCCAGATGCAGCCCCTATGCTGCTAAGGCAACTACTAGTAACAGTAATGGTTGAGTTCTCATGAAGTTTCTAGCTTTACTACCCAGTTTGCACTATAAGACCTACACCATGTTCTCAGAGCAAGGAGTACTGGCAAAGCTATTAATACTTCAGCCACAAGATCCTATTTTGGTACAGTTATTTTGCTTTTACTTGAAATCAGTTTTCTTCTGCTTTACATGAGATGGTAGCCATAGCTTAGGTGGCCTCAACCAAGTTTTATGCCCCCTGAAAATGTGTGTTAATTTAGAAAATAAAGAAAGATCAGCCAGACTCTCTTTTACATGTTCATAATTTAGCACAGGTTAATGATTTCTTGAAATATAGGCATGTTATATGACTTTCTTACCTTTTTTTTCTTAACTCTTACGCAGTGCAGATCTCTGATCTGTTTAAGACATTTATGCCAGCACAAGAAAAGATCAGACATGAAATAGGAAACAGAGGGAGGAGAGAGAATAGCAGAATTAGGCTCTGAGATGAGGAGGGAATGGTACAATAACACAGAAGTGAAACTGCTTGTTGAACAGTTTTTGGGTTTTTTGCCAGCACTGGTGTAGTAGCATTTGTGATATCCTAGCCCAAGTCTCAGCATACCAACTTCTACACCATAAAAAGCACACAAAAGGCAGAAATGCAGTGCCACATAAAGAAAATTCTGATATTGCAGAATTTTTTCTTCCCAAATAGCCACAGTATTAGTAGATTATTTTCTGTAATAAATAATATGAAATAAAAAAATCTGAAAAAAAATCCCTTCTGGAATTACCCAGCTTTCACTAGGTTGAAGTGATCTGTTTTATCTCTGCAATCTGATCTTACACATTGCAGGATGGCATGGCATAACACATCAAACTATATTTAGAGTCATAGAACCGTAGAATCATAGAATGGTTTGGGTTGGAAGGGACCATCAAGGTCATTGAGTTCCAAAGTGCCTGCCATGGGCAGGGACACGTTCCACTAGATCAGGTTTCTTGAGTCCCCATCCTATTCTGACCATGAGCACTTCCAGGGATGAGCTTCTCTGGGCAACCTGTTTCAGTGTCTCACCACACTGCCAGTAAAGAAATTCTCCCTAATAGCCAATTTAATACTACAATCTTGCAGTTTAAATCCATTTAGATGGTCTCAAACCTGATCTTCTTCTACAGTGGGTAGTTCTTCATTCTCACAGTCCCTGTCTCTTCCTTCTGTGATTGGGTGGTCTGGCTGGAGCCCTTGCCGGTGATGAAGACCAGTGCAAAAAAAGTTCAGTGTTTCATCCTTTTCCATGTCCAAGGTAACCAGGCTTCCCATTCTTTCTGGAGAAGGCCCCTGTTTTCCTAGTCTTCCTCTTATCACCATCATATCTACAGAAGATTTTCTTCTTGTCATTTGAGATCCCTGGACATATTTAATTCTGTCAGGCTTTAGATTTCTTCACCTGATTGTTAGATGCTTGGACAATTTCTCTGGATTCCCCACAATCTCCCTGTCTTTGCTTCCACCCGTTGTAGGTCAAAAAATGTAAAAAAAATAAATTAAATGTTCTTAAGTCATCTAAATCCCCAAACATTTCATATCTTCTTTCCAGTAGCATTGGTTGAACTGAAACCGGCTGGCTTTATGGAGCTGAAACAAAATTGCCATTAAAAATTCTGCTAAGAAATTTTTGTTTTTCTTTGCTTTCTTTGCTTTGCTTTTTTTTCTTTGCTTTTTCTTTGCTTTGCAATATGCCTCGACTAGAGCTGCTAACTGAAACTGAAATGGCACAGTGCTAGAAAACACAGATTAGAAACATGCTCATGTATTGGGATTTGACCCTCTGTTTGCAAGTCTGATTAGCAGAAGTTCAGTGTTTTTATTGTATCTGGTTAGGTTGCACTTACATTGTTAAGACAGGTGTAGAAAGTTATGTTGCTCTGAATAATACGGTCTCACTCAGCCAGTATTAATACTTGTTAGCTTCTGATATCTAAGGGCAAATTTGGGCCTAATTCTGCAAGAGGTATTGTCAGTATTGTGGACAGGACTCATGAAAAGAAATTAGTTCATTTTGTCATAGATAAAGCTTGCAAGATTACAGAAGACAAACTGCTTATGCAGTGGCCTTGACCTGGGATACTTTCTGTTCATCTTTCATTATCATCCTTTTTTCCAAAAAGA
This sequence comes from Sakesphorus luctuosus, assembly GCA_013396695.1. Taxonomy (NCBI): domain Eukaryota; kingdom Metazoa; phylum Chordata; class Aves; order Passeriformes; family Thamnophilidae; genus Sakesphorus; species Sakesphorus luctuosus. The sequence continues at coordinate 15,873 of VWZD01009390.1, forward strand.
ATGGGCAGTCAGGCTTGCAGAATTATGTTCAGTTTTAATTGCTAGTTCTGTACCTTTTGCCTTATTATAGTCAAACATTCCCATGTATTTTAGTCTTGAATCAGTTGAACTTTTTCCTCATCTGTTATTAATTCAAAGGCTTTGTTACTATAGTCACTTTCATTCTTTTTCTTTTTCATCACTTGTCACTTCCAGTCTCACTCTGTGTCAATCTTTACCCTATTTCCTAACTGCAGAAAAAAAACCCCAAACCAACTTCCTACATAGGAGTGAAGAACACATTTTGGATGACCTACAGATTTACACCTTATCTTGCAATATCTGTTTCTAGGGTGACTGTAATGAATACACACAAAAATCAAGCAACCTCTTTTTATTCAACATAATTTTTTTCATTTTACTTTTCTGGAGGCAATGAATTTTAGTATCTATGCATCTAAGAGACTGTCTTGGGTTGAGCTGGCAAGATGCTAACTGCTTAAGTACAGAGAAAAAGGTTCTTCCTCCCCCCAACTACTGAAGGGGAAAAAAAGAAGGAGAGGGAAAAAAAAACTTCAAAAGCCAGGTTTCTTCTGAAACTAACTACATGTATTTATACAGAAAAGAGAAAATTAAAAGAAAACTACAATATAACACACACACAAGAAATGTAACAAGAAATAACCTCCCACTCCCAAATTAATACAAAGTGTATTACTCTACATTCATAAGTACTCTAAAACTAAAAGACACCCAGCAAGAAACAGAAAGAGTAACAACAAAATATTTCTACTTCCCTGAACTTAAACAAAAGGCAAGGAGTGGCAATAGCAGGAGCGAGGCCTAACAGGGCATCATACCGGCAACACGTCTTCCCTGCACCTCAGCCATGGTGGAACTGCACTAAGCCACACCCACGCACGGGATTTTACTCCTATTGAGATGATGTAAGATGGTGTGGAATACAATATTATTGGCTAGAAGAAGTCAGCTGCCAGCTAGCCTGGCCCAGCTCAAGGCAGCTGACAATTTCAGGCCCAAATCTGAATTCCAAGGCCCAGATTTAGGCCTACCTGGCTAAACTCATAACAGAGACCCACAGCAATGTCAGGTCACAGCACAGGATCAGAAGAGGTGAAAAATTACCTCAACTGTTATACTTTTTGCAGTCCTTGCTGTATCGGAAGCTGAGACTCACTGGGAGCAGAGCTCCTTGGTATTCAATATCTGACTAGGATTTGAGTGTTCCCACACATTAAAATGTTTCAGTCCCAAACTCTGACACTAGTTTCCTCTGTTTTCTTGGGAAATCACCAAAGCTATCTATGCTTTTGTAATGAAAAGTCACAATCCTTGCCTGTCCACTGCATGATCTTTGAGATGGCAATCAGTTTTATTACTGGTCTCTACAATGCCTAACTCAACAAAACACTTACCTAGATTGGCAGGACTGACCGTATTACAAACACTGGGAACAATTAGGAGTAGCCAGCAATACTGTTTTGTGTCATGGGTCATCTCAAGTACTTTCTGTTTTGTTGTCACAATGAAAGATCACATAGGGGTTAGATGTCCAAAGCTGTAAGCATAGTCAGAAAATGACTTCACCTAAATTCCGAGTGAGGTATTTATTTTCTGAAAACATTAAGGACAAACAAAAAGACCTGAGACATACTAGAGAGTGAGTTTATAGTTGATCCTATGATCTGGCTGTGTAGGTATGCAAGAGACATACCTACACCATGGAAATTAAATCAGACGAGACCGGGGCTGTTGATTTACCATATTAGTAGTTCTGCTGTGACCATCTGTGTAAAACAACCCAGCAGCTACTCAGCTACACTGACCAGGTAAGGGTAAGCATGTGAGTCTTAAACAGCCATGTAGTGTGGAGACTGTCTATGCAGTGTGACTGTTGAGACAGAAAGGACATTCCTCACTTAATCCCTCACATCACACATCACATCATTAACCAACATTGATCTACATCCTCCAGCAGCTGCCTTTCTTTCAGAAGCAATTAAACCATTCAATAAATTCTCACCAACAGGAGCTGCTGGAAGTACTGAGTCTTTTTAAGAAAAGTAAGAAAACCAAAGAAGAACAAGCAGTCCAAAATACAACAATAGATATTTCATGAAAAGTGGACATTTCCCGTGTTGAGGATCTAGTTATGCAAGCTCCACTTGGCCTGTTCATGATACAGAGTGTATGCAGTTACAATAGCAGATTATTAAACTGTTGGTCAACTTAATAAACTGGCAGCAGCCTCCTCTCATCAATGTTGCATGCTGTGTGGCTAAATCTGACATCCAGACCTCTAAAAGTCCAGCCAACTTCAAAGAGCAGATGCCTCATCTTGGGGAAGATTAAGGCAGACTGCATAGGAAGCACTTGGAATAATTAACCATTCAGCATCTTCTTCCTAGGGGGTTATATGGCCTGTATTATACAAGCACCACACAGTTTGCCTCTTCCAGTGAAGCAGTGGCCTGCAATTGTGCTCACTTTATGAGTTTAGATAACAAATATCAAGAACCAAATGGTTTGCCAAAGTCACACAGGAAAGCTGGTACTTAACTGCATCCTTTTTCTTCCTGTGATAAGGTGCTCTTCCCTTTTGTTGAAAAGCTGACAGTTGTACAGGTTGTCTGGTTTCCTTACTCAAATGGCCATTCCCAGATGACTACCTGATGAGCCACACCCATCCTGTCAGATCCAGGCTGAACTACACTGACCTGGCACCTTTGACTGCCAGGTCTAAATAGCATCAGCTCTTACGCCTCAGTGCAGAACAGATGCCCCTCAAGACAGTCACTGCTGGTTTCATACATGACAGGCTGTCTGCTCATGCAACACAGATGGCTAAGAACAGAGAAGCTGTGGGATGTGCTTTTTTCTCTGGCTTCAGGTCAAAATAAAATGAGGGGTTTGATCTTCATATTATCAGAAACATGACCTCTCTCTGAGAGGAATGCTTCTGCAACATGTGGAACAGTGTCACAGTCAGCACGAACAGGCAGAGCAGCTTCAGGATGCTCCAGGGGACTGTTCTAGCTACCTGGGACATTCTCCTAGAGGGAAGCAAAGGTGTCCATGCAGCACACCACTCCTCCAAGCACATGCACAGATACAGAAACAGAGAGCTTCCGGGGACCCTCCTGTGCTCAGATGTGAGAAGAAAAAAATATTTTTAGGATCACACATTACAAAATTATGAAACACTCAGACACCACAGCAGTATATAAGAAGAGAAAGAGATTTTAAAAAAGAAGCAAGCTGTGTAAATAATGAAAAAAATATGGCTTGAAGAAGATTACATACTAGGCCTGGGAATCTAGGACTTCTGGCCTCTAGATTCTCATACCTCTCCTCCAGCTCATCTGGGATCCATTTAGCTGTGTTGCAGTTTCATATTTTGAGGCTGCTATTCAGCAAAACAGAGTTAAAGCAGGATTGAAATCTTGTTTCAAGTACATGGATAATCCAGCTGAAGTAAAAAAGATAACTTCTGTGTCTAAAGTGAAGCATTTGAATAAATGCCTTTCTGAATAGGATTAAGGTAATGAAGACATTTTCTATCGTTGAAAGATTTGCCACTGATACACACACATTGTGTTCCTGAAACACCCTGGAAAACGTATGTTTTAATTCCAGCTTTACAAAAAGACAGAAACTACAGTGATGTAGAAAATGGATATGCCAAAGAATCACAGAATGATTTGGCTTGGAAGAGCCCTTAAAGATCATCTATTTCCAACCCCATCTGCGATGGGCAGGGACACCTTCCACTAGAGTAGGTTGCCAAGAACACTTCCCTATGCTGAGTCTGTTTGTGGCCTCTTACTGGCTGTCCCCTCTTTTGGATGGTCAGAGAGGAGTCCCTCCTGCTTGCCCTGTGTGTGCAAACTGCTGTGCCATGTCCTCACTGACGTGCCATGACCCCGTGTTTTGGTTTGAAAACCTTGGCAAACTGCCAAGTATTCAACCAAAGTAGCACAGCCTACCTCCTGCAACCTGCCACAGGAAAAGAGAAAGAAAAAATCCTGAAACTTAAAACAGATTTATATATTTATACAGAAGAGGAAAAATTAAAAGGGGAAATTACAATATAATACATATTTACAAAGGTAAAAAGAAACAATAACACCACACCAAGTTGCCCACCCAATAATACAGATTTCACCACCCCAGCCCACAAAAATACCCCAAAAGACTCTTCCTAAGAAACACCCAGCAAGAGAGGATGTTTACTTTCCTGAACCAAAACAGCTGTGAAAGTAGTGGTGAGCGGCAGTGAGGCCTGTGCTCCAGAACAACACACACATCCTTCCCAGTCAAGTAGCCATGAGGGAAAGAGACAAGCACCTCCTCCTCCACTGTATTTATATCCCAGTTTGTGTCACCTGGTATGAAATATTTCTTTGGCTGCCCAAGTCATGTGACACCTGTCCCCTTTAATCTAGCACTTACAAAGGCCTACTCAAATTAAGGCCTAATCTAAGCCTAACTAAAGGCCAGGCCTGCCTAGGCTAAAACTATGACACCCTATTTCTCTACTCCTGTGTGCTGTGCTCCCTGTAACAGTTTAAAAGTCCCTTGGTCACTCCTGGCACCACCTGTCCTCTCCTGTTTGACTGCCGAGGGCCTTTGGGTCCTCATGAGGATGCTACTAAGGTGTTTGTGGTCATGGGAACACCTGAACAGCCAAAACTCACCCCAGAACACTCTTTCAGTTGCCTCTGGTGCTGCCTCGGGAACAGGAAGGGTAGTCATACTGCAGAGAACCATGTTCCCAATTCAGGCTGTACATAGCAAGCAGGTCTCAGATTATTGCTTATCATCACTGAATCCTTTTTCCTATAAAAATTATTTCAGTCTGTTCTATTTTCATTTCACTTATATGGGTAAAGGAACATAACTTATCAGGAATTCATGACTTCATCCTACACTTTAAAAAATGCATCCACAGACTAAAATTGAGTAAATTTGAAATTCACACTCTGACTTTGCTTTCTTAAGCCTCAACATAAGACAGGGTTATGAGCTGCAGATTGAGAGTTTTCCAGGACTTTCAAAGAACATGCTATCTTGTTCCATTCAGGTGAATTTGGCATTTGGATTGTTTATTCTCAGCACCCTTCATATTCTGTACATCTTCACAAGTCTCTTCAGCTTACTATCAATGAATTTTGATTTTTCACAGATCACTGTCAGCATTTGACCTCAGCTGTAGAAAACCAAGCAGTCTCAATTCAAAGCCAAAGCAACATTGCAGATGATTGGTAAGTAGAAAGTTCTCTGCAGAACATACTCGGAGAGAAGACCTTTCTGCCTGTGAACTTTTCCCTAGAGCTAGAGGATCCCATCTGGAAAAGCCAAAAATGGCATGTCCCATTGGCTTTTACTCAGTTAAGACCAGAAGCTCCTTGAGCTTATATATATCCATGCTACTCCTTAGGAGGCGAGCATGTGCTTTGGAAATCAAGAATTTTCTTGGAACACAGGGATTTTGAAGCTTTAAAATCACTAGCAGCACCTTCGTGCTTTGATCCTGTCTTTCTTTTCCTTGTCTGTTCCTGAGAAGCTGGTGTGAGTCCCTTCAGTCTCAAACCATGCTCACAGTATTGAGAGCAGGTCACACAACTGAGACACAGCGACACAGACCAGTAAGTAAGCTTGCTCTCTAATGGACAACAAAGATCTCATCACTCTTTCTGCACTTACCACGTGTGGCATTTTTATTGGTGTTGCTTTATTTTTTCATGGAAAAAAATCAATGGAATGTGAAACAAAGAGAGCAAAATCAAAATTGCAAGTCAAAACCCAGTGATTTGAAGCCCAAAGCTGCTTACTTTTTTGCCATGAAGCTTGTTTGGATTTCCTCCACATAATCAAGGTCAGTGTTTAGACAAATAGGACAGTGACTAGGAGAAGAATGAGCACAGTGAAAAGGAAGAATAATCATACCTATGTGTGGTAGTTTTAGCTAGGCTTCAAATTAGCAGGCTCAAAGAATCTACGTAGATTAGGAGAGACAGGTATCACCTGACTTAAGCAACCAAAGAAGTATTTCATACCAGATGATGCAAACCTGAGAGAGGTAGAAGTTTCTCTGTTGCCATCATGTCTGCAGTAGAGGAAGGACGTGCTGCTGCTGCCCTGCTGTCTTGGGTCTTGCTCCTGCCGCTGCTACGTCATATTTTGTTTTAATTTCAGGGAAGTAGAAATATTTTATTGTTATGCTCTCTCTTTTGCCTTACTGGGTGTCTTTTAGAGCATTTCATGAATCTAGAGTAATGAAATCTGTTTTCAGTGGGAGGTAAAAACTTGTTGTTATACCTAACTTCTGTAAGTGTGTGTTATATTGAAGTTTTCTCTTAATTTTCTATTTTCTGTATAAATACATATAATTAGTTTAGGTTTAAACATAATTTGAGTTTCCACAGTTTTTTTCTTTTGCTCCTTTTTCTCAGCAGGGGGGGAGAGAGGTTCTGACTCTGTGTTGGGCAGTTGGCATTTTGCCAGCTCAACCCAAGACACTATGAATTTATAGCCCAGCTTTAAAAAATAACACTGTATCATTGTTTCCTGTGCATAGAGGAAGTGCTTCATTCAACTTAAAAATGCACATCGTCTGTGAAACACTCTCCTGTGAAATTCTCTAATCTAATGAGATTGTCGTCGTAACAGTATCCTGGGAACAAGAAGAAGGATGAATGAGATCTCCAGCTGCAAGTCCCTCTTCTTTGCACCTTTACCCACTCCTGTTAGTGTTTGCTCAAAGGCAAGAACTTCTAGAACTGTGATGTCATGCTGTACCTGCCAGTCTAATTTATTTTATAGAGACTTTCCATAATCAGAAATTTGCTCTTTAAAATAAAACAAAGTTGGTCTAGTATGCTGTTTCCTTGAGTTAAGGTATATTGTTTTGAACAAAGAGTTCTTTGGGAAAAGAGGAGTGGAGACTCTTAACACAGTAATATTAGGAAACATTATGGTCCTAAGAGAAATGCAGAGACAAGACTATGAATTGAGTCCAATCTGGAATGAAACTTGCTCTGTTGTATCTCAGATCAGTGACCTAAACAAAAGCAGAGAGATGTAATACCCCAATGCTTTTCAATTTTATACTTCAAAGAAGAGACACTCCTCATTGCTCCTTCTTCTGTAGACCAAGCTATATGTTTGCTGTGGCAAGAGACAACAGTTGTTGTTTCTGTTGTGCTCTTACTGTCTTAATTTGGGACATAGAGCTAATTTCTCCTCTGTGAGGGTGCCTCTCAAAGACTCTTCCAAAACTTCAGAGTATTTAAAATACTGAATTCTTTGCTCCAACTGAATATTTGAGAAAAGAAGTTCACATTCATCTCTAATATAGTTGGATGAGAGAACACTGACAGGTATGCAAACAGTAACATTTGACTGATAACATCCAAGTCGGCTTGGCAGAAACCCACAGACATGCATGTGGGAGAGAGGATGCACAATTTAGACAGTGCCCTAACTGCTGGCAAACAATACTGGACAAACTGTAAGGCATTCAGTGGCAGACGCATACTGGCATGATAAACTGGCAATGCCACTAAAAAGATACAAGTTGTTTGGTTTATTTGCACAGGGCTATCTTCTGAGAATGGCCGCCTGCTTTTCCTGCTTTCCATTTGAGTTTATATTTGGAAAGCCAACCCTTTCTTTCTAAACACTTCCATGTTGAGCAGTGCAGAGAAAGTGGGATTCAGAGCAGCCAACAATCCAATGGATGGCTTTCACCTCTGAATTCTGCAAAAGAGAAGCTATTTGCTGCAAAAGCGTGTTGACTCAGTAGGCAAGTGGACATAACTGGCACTAGCAGAAGTTTGCAAGTACTCAGCAAAGTTATTTATTAAGTAGAATTTTATATCTACAGCAAAGACTGGGCATAAATTAATACTTGTAATAACTGGCATTTTCAGATTGTTGAAGTGGTTACCATGTCATGCTGTTACATGAAAAACCAGATGTTTGAGTGTCATAAGGGACAATGAGATTAATTCTTTTTAAGAATACACATCATGGATATTCCTACCAAATTCATAAAGACAAAGACTGTGGTACTGTCAAAGACTGTGGTACTGTCAAAGACAAGTAGAAACAAATAGAAATAGATAGAAAATAGAAACATGGACAGAGCCATCTCAGGGATGGACATGTCCTCCTTGGCCATTTGGAAGAAATGTTGCCCTCCTACTAACTATTCAGCCAGTAAGTATCTCCATGAAGTAATTTTTCAGTCGTAGGCACATATGACTTTGAGAGAGAAACTGGAGGTGGACTATAAATTAAATGCCTAGATGGATACGCTCATCCATTCTAAACCCCATTAAGGTGTTAGTGGTTGCATTCTGTTCCTAGACTGGAATGTCTAATGGGAAACTTAAAAAAGAGTCATATACCTGGTTTCTTCACTTCCATGAAGACGCTGGGCAGAGTACAGGAGGCCTTTACCTGTGTTTTGCCACATTAATCTATGCAGAGATTTATAAATAAGAAGAAAAAAGCAGTCAGCCATGACTCAAGGAAAAATATTAATCACTTTTTTCCTTTTTGTGGTTCTTCTCATGCTGTCTTAATTTATAGAGCTGATCAACAGCTCTGAAGCAATTAAAATTTTCTGTACTATGCTCATCTGATATTGGCCAGTCAAACCTAGCTGTTGCCCATACTCCATCCCTTGACTTCATGGGGCATAAATAATTAATTTGCTACCTACTGTTGCAGATGAAAACCCAGAATTATACACTCAAAGCAAGCCTGATTTTAGTTTTAGTACTACAATTCATGCCAAAGCAAATGTCTCTCTACTATCTCCCTGTGAATGGTTTGCACTTCTTTCTTTGCAGTGCAGTTCTTTATATCTTCCTGTTCATTTCCTCATTTGACTCTCCAGAGTCACCTGCATGTCAAACTTTTCAAAAGTACAAGGTTACGAATGCTTTACTGGCCTTCTTGCCTCATTGTTTTTGAAACTGTGCAGTGAACAGGATATGCTTCAGTTGCTATTAAGTGAACATTGAGTCTTGGTCTAAATGTCAACAAAGTGAAGAAGAGAAGAGAGAGAATAACAAGCCAAAACACCCAGAGACAATAAAGTTACAAGTACGTTGTCACATTCAGATCTTTATTGCATTCTCTTCATCAAGACCTTTGACTCGGGCATCTTAAGCAGGGTCGGGGATGAGTCTAGCATTATTTTCATGGCACTAATGAATGAACTCATTCACAATGGGGAAAGTAAATATGATGCTTGGCACTGGATCCCTATAGCTTTGATGTTCTTTGAAGTTTCATACGGCTTCAAAGCAGGAAGAGTAGTGACTTGTGGTATTCATATGACAAAGGCCTGCCAACAGGTGTAGCTGTTAAATGTTCAAACAAAAAATATGGGGAGGGGGCTGCAGGGGAGGAATTTTTCTCTCCTTCCCAACACAAAGGTTTGGGGAGTTGAAGTGCCAGGACTGAGAGCAAAAGATTGCTTGATGACTCTAGATTCCAACTTAATGGTGGGGTGGAGGTAAGGAACAGACCCCCAGCACCTGGGAGGGGGAGAAGGTTTTCCTGTGTGCCGTCTTCAGTTCATTTCTGGTGGCTGCGGTGACTGGAAGCACCAGTTACTGAGCTGGTGAGCGCATCTCAGAGAGAGCTTCTCTTTTCTAGCTTGATTCTTCCTGCTTTCCCCCTCAAACTACTATGTGCTCCCCTGGGCTTCGGAGGGAGTAGGATTTGCTGCAGACTTCCTGAAGACCAATTTCAGCTGCAAGGGATTGCTGAGAACCACCACCCCACTCGCCCCCAACTCCCAGCACCTCCTTCTTTGGACAAAAGGACAAGGAAAGAGAGAGCCTAGTCTGCCCCCCACTTCCCCCGAGAACAGATTCCATCCTTTACCATGTGAGTCACAAAGCCAGCAACTTCTTCCTGTTTGGTTTGGGGGTTTTTTGTCTCTGCCTCACTGAA